>JAOVVB010118018.1:0-12588 GCA_028570985.1 Heterobranchus longifilis
GTGTGTGTGTGTGTGTGTGTGTGTGTGTGTGTGTGCGCGTGTGCGCGTGTGCGCGTGTGTGTGTGAGAGACAGAGAATCAAAGAGTGTGCAACAGCCAGTGAATGATAAATCTGACATGAAATCAGAGTCTGGGTTTGACTGTCCCTCTGTGCCCAGCCTCACTCTTTTCCTCTGACTGAAAGTTTAACAGGCTCTCGGGGTAAACTATCCAAGGTTATTGTAGTTGTTTTTTTTTTTTTCCAATTTAGCTTTAATTTCCAATCTGTTTTTATGATCACATCAACACCGAGCTTTCATAAACGTTCAGATTGAATGTGGTGCTTATTTGAAGTTTAGTCACAGTGTTTGAACACTGATGTCTGTGTTGTTTGTACCTGTTGTGTAAACACATTGGCAGAATATTTTCAATCTGATTAGATTCCATCGATTGTTGATCAAATGAAATTAATTACCGCAGATCCTCAAAGCGCTAAAATGCCGTTGTGTTGTAATGTTACATTAAGAACCTTGAAACTTTATTAATATGTAATCTGTTTGTCATTTGGATCTTTTTCATTAACACAAACATCACCATAAACACATCTTTTTTTTGTGGAAGTTTTGAGTCGTAACATGGATTGTGATTATTTGTATCTTTCTGTTGCAGGCTCAGAAATTGAAGTCAAACTCAACTGCTGATGGTGTCTTCTGTGTGGTAAGTGTGTTGTCAATTATGTCATAACATGTATTCTGTGAATTCATACTTAAATCATGATAAATTTTATTTGCCATGTTTTCTTTTTAAATTTGTGGAAATGTGTGTTATGACTTGTCATGTGACCATCCTGGTTGTTGTTGTTGTTGTTGTTGTTGTTGTTGTTGTTGTTGTCCAATTAGCGGGGCAGCTAAGTGCAAAATTGTTCAAATGTCATTTTGCATGTGGTTCACCTTTAGGCTGCTTATTAATTTCTTAATAAGCAGCCATCATTCAACAAAATCTTTCATGATGGCCACCAAAATTATGGCTACTGGATGCAATTATCTTCATATAATCAAAACAAACTGTCCAAAATTAATATTTGAGGGGTCAATTTATGTTTCTATTTTCGCAGCATATGGGTTTGGAGAATGGATTTATTCATCCATGTCTCAGTTGCCTAATATTTTATTTTGATGAGTCAGTTTTCATGGTAAGTAGGCAGCTGGATGCATCATTGTGTATTTATTGAACCTTAGAAACTGGCACACACAGCTACGATGTGCAGTGCAGCTCAGGCCAAAACGTATAGCATTTGCATCTTCCCTTTGGTCTTGCATCCGCATTTCGTCAGCTGTTGGCAACTCTTTGCAATAGTTTGGAGAGTCGTCCAGCAATCCTTCCAATTCCTCTGAAATGAACCCTCTGTTGTTACAAAGCCACCCGATGAGCACGATGATACTTTAATTCCAGGGCCACAACATCTCCCCCACTTCCAGTCTTCCATCACCCAGGTTTCCAGCACACTCATTCACTTACGTTGTCACGGCTTGTCTGAGCGAGGAAACAGGTTCCTGTTTCTCGCAAAGAAAGCATTCTTCTGAAACATTTGACTTAGTTCTGGGCACTTTTCTTTGTCGTTCTCCGCTTTTTTTTTCAGTTGTTGATATTCTTTTTTCTCGCCCTTTCCGGCTTTTTATTGTTAAACGTGAGCCTACAGCTTTGATGATATTTGTGCCTGGCACCTCCTTAAAGATGGTTCAGTATCATCACCTTCATCTTATTGAATAGGATCAAGCATGCTTTGGTAAATCATGCTTTAAACTGATGGACATCTTTTTCATACTGTAGCCACCCTGTTCTGTACTGTATGAAATTGCTGGACTTCCTTTTCATCCAGTTGACAAAGACTGCACTTCTTCCAATCTGTTCACACTTGGATGAAGATTCTCCAATGTCAGAGTATATGTTAATAAACAATTAAAGGCTGAGGGTTCATACTTTTAACACCTTAATTGTAAGCACTTTCTTGTATGGAATCCAACTATTGTCCTGCATTAAATTGCCCTACATCTAGCCACATTGTTCATCCAGTGTCATTCAAATCCCGTGCAATCTGTACACCATCCGGAAGACTAAATCCATCATCCTTGGCTCGGCTCTCCCGCGCAGGCACATCCTGTCAATGCAGATAAATAACTGACATATGAGCTAATTAGATATCATTTGTGACACTTAACTGCATTACTTTACAGAAGCTGACTCCATGCTTACTTTCACAGCAGTGATGTCACCAATGTGCCCTGATAGTGCATGACATTCACTCATATAATTACCATTACAGGTTGATTTCAACATTATTTTATATCAACTAACCCTTTATGAGTCCCAGTGCAAAATGTGGTGCTTGTATCACAAAGTGAACAATTCTGCCAAAATTTACACTTAACTAAGTGTCTTCTAAGCCCATATGGGTTCAATCAATCAATCAATCAATCAATTAATCAATCAATCAATCAATCAATCAATCAATCAATCAATGTACCTCACCATCTGACTGTCTTGACAGTCATTGTCGTCAGTTAATTTTACTGTTTTTTAATTTTACTGTTTAGTTAATTTTACTTTTTCTTGTCTGAGTAAAACTTTCTCCACCTTTTTCACTTCTTTGTTACAATTATGTTGCCGTTAAAAAATGTATCTGTAAGGCAACTAAATCAACATTTTCTGAGCATCCTTGAATGCACTAACAGTTATAACTAAATAACAAAACTTTGACAGAAAATAAAGATAACTGCATTGACAAATTGCCTGTCTTCAGCATGTTTCAAGTCTCTGCAAGCTGATTATTGCAGTGCACCCAGATATTATATTTTGGTGGTTAGTCAAAAGTGCTATCAAAGAACTATGTCTTTAATTTGGGAAAACTTATCTGTAAATACCTGCACACAACTTGTGTCGGGAGATGAACTGTCAAATCATTTCACCGTGTCTTCTCAGAAAACAATTTATTTAAGACCACAAGGCAATTGCTCGAGCTATCAAATAATCACAAACCTCGCTGTTGGAAGTCTCTGACCTCCCTCTGACTGTGATTGCCACGGCAATCCTTCCCGCCTCCTTTGTAAACTCCTGGTCTTTGTAGTTCCTTTGAGGCTGAAATGGGATTGTTGCTTATCTGGTGGCTTTTAAAGTTCACTGTAAATGTCATTGTACAATAATAAGGCACTGTTATGCACTGGACTGACATTTAATAGAGGCAGGGACAGGTCTGGGGGAGATGACCCAACCGTTAGCTTGCAGCTTTATTAGCAAGCCAAAGACCAGTGGTGAAGCTCTATATACACATATGCATGGTGGCACATGCAAATGCACACACACACATGCACATTCACAAACACACACACACACACACATGCACACACACACACATGCACACATGCACACGTGTACTTTTTAGCTTTCCACTGTGGCATTTTATTTGTAAAAACAACCTTTTACTGTGTCATACCAGATGAATATCTTAAAGAGTTTTTACAGGTGATATTATTGAATTAAACAGTCTTGTAGTAGTGTGCGACATCTTGCATATATGAATTAAACAGCTTTAGTTAAACACTTTATGTTCCAGTGGGTATAAGGTACCAGTACTGGCAAACAAATCAAATGATTTGATTTGTGTTGATGCATAAATAACTAAAAGTTACCTAAATACCTAAAAGTGAATATAGCACTTGATGCTTGAAATTCTTGGCAGCATTTCATGTTATTGTTGTGGTTTCTTTGGTCATCATTTATCAAGCTGTCATGAAAAAAAGATTCCAGAGTCTGCTGTGGATAAAATCCAGAGCCACCTGCCACAGCTGATTCATGAAACTTTCTCATGCCACAATCTGGACATTCAGACCGGCGACAATTGTACAGAAAGCACTTGTCTCTGACTATACACATTTTCCAAGACAATGTGAGGTTAATCTTACAGCCTTGAGCAGGAGGGAATTGATATACACTAACCTTTATATACTGACGAGAATGAGCATATGATTCAAGGCTCACTATTAGTCATCATAAAGTATATATCAGAATACATTGGTGTGTATTTTGACTTTTTTAATGTGTTCAGTTGACTTGTTTGAAAATAATAATGTTGTTATGCATTTTGTGGCTACATAACTGGTAGCATTCCAACTCTGTGCTGTAATGGTGCAAAAATAATAGGGCTAAACCTTAAGGGCCGTCCATACCAATAACTTTAACTATAATTATAATAACTATAATGATAACGATGTGAGCAGCCATCCACACTCAACGATAACGCTCTGTAAACAGTGGCAGCAAGCACGTGCTGCATGTCCACACATCGTCTTCTGCGTTAATGTTTCCTTAATGCCATCAATTAGCTTAGAAACGGCAGATACGACATTTATAAAGCACCTGATTTAGCTTTTATTTTTCATTATTCTTATTAATAAGAATAATGAAAACAGTTGAAAAGAAGACGCTGCTGTGCGTCTTTCAGCACCACGGGGACGAGGAGAGAGAGAGAGAGAGAGAGAGAGATGGTGCTAATTTCAGTAAGTACTCTTTATTTGTTATTATGTCGAGTTTAAACGTGACGCCCTGTTAATTCAGGTGGATTTTGATTGACTAAGTGTCTCTATTGTTCATAAAATCGCTCTGAAAGTAATCTCAACGATATTGTTCGCCATTGTCGTCGTGGTGCCATCCAGAACGATTTTGAAAACTATATATTTATTGTTATCGTTGTTGGTGTGGACGGTCCTTTACAGTATGCCCCAGTTAAAAAGGTATTTCATCTAGAAGACACGGGAATTGTTCTTGTATTCAGGGAAGAGCCAGTTAGCTTTAGTATAGTACATTAGTGTTGAAAAGGAAAAATCTGTGAGGATGTTTTTTTTTTTTTCCCCAATTTTTCTCTTCACATTTTGTTGCAAGACAGCCATGTTCATTGTCTTCTTGCAGCAGAAAACACACAACTGTTCTGTGAACCTGGTATAAAAAAAAAAAATCCTTTAAAAAAGCAGGTTCTTTTTTTTTAACTAATACTAATAATTGATAAAACCTGAAATCTTTCACATAGCTTGATGGGACTTTTTTTGTTTTTTACCATACCATCCTTATCTCCTCTCCCTCAGGACCCTCAGATAAACAGTCCAAGTACGTCCAATGCCATCCTGAGAAATTCAGCTGTCTCCAGACGGCCTGTGGGCCTGGCCTCTCTGCTGCCCCCGCTGCTCTGTCTGTGGTACTGCAGCCTGCTGCAGTTCTCCTCGCTGGGCGTCTTGTAGCCTCGCAGCTTCACAGCATAAAACTACAACGGACTGACAAACACACATTTGTATAAAAGAAAAAGCAAAACAAGAAATGATATCCTTTCTTCTCAGTAATACCTGTTGTACTTTTATTTCCCTCTGGATTCTATCTTTATTTTGATTCCTACTTAGGTTTCTTTTTATGAATTTTGTTGTTTTATTGTTTTTGTTTTTTTTTGCATTGCAGCTGTGTGCTAAAGCGGTGATCTACGTATACGTGTTAACTCTGTTTGGCTGTGTGTTCCCTTTGAGTTAGTTGGGGGGGAAAAAAGGGATTTAATGCTTCTGTGTTGCTCTCTTGGGCAGAAATGAGAAAATACTCGAGGACTACATTCCAATAAACTAGTGGCTCTTGGAAAGGTACACACAATGTAAATTAGCATCAGTTTTCAGAGTCGTCAAATCAGTTTTCACCCACGTCTGTTTGTGTGTTGAGGCTATAGATGGGATCTTTCGCTCAAAAGTCACAGTCAGTTCAGCGATGGCTACATTTTTATCACTTGGGCAGCCTTTTAGGTGTTATTCAGTCTCCTCTGTGGTTTGTGTTTGTTTTGATAATGACGTGATCTGGTATTTTACATTTTTATGAAAGGTCCACGTGGATATTTACCTGACAAAGATTCAATGTTTTTAGGGTGAACACCAATAACTTGAAACACCAGAGAAGTTAGAACATCTGCGCCTGAACTGTCTTTACTGTAGCTCATACTGAACACACATCGCCGCTGGCAAAAGCACACAGGCAAAGACCCACAAACACATACTGCACATTTTCACACAATCAGACAAAAACACACAGAATCACACACAGCGCCAGGCTTTCTGCTCCCTTTTTTTTCCTCTTTTTTACACCAGAGTGTACTCGGAGATCACAGGTAGGTTATACGCTGCTGTGGATGGCTGAATCCACTCCACTCATTAGTGATTGTACATACTTGTAATAGTTAGAAGTCCAAGCCATGTTCAGTGTTTCTCTATGGAAGGTGACAGAGACGCTGCTGCAGTTTCACCTGAATGATTTTCTTTATTTTTTTTTGATGTTCTTTGCTGCACTGCGTCCATAATAATAATAATAATAAGAGCTGAGGAAAAAAAAGAGGCTTATTGTTGTAGAGTATATTCAACGGTAACTCACAGCTCCATTGGGCCAAAGCTCAAAGCATCCTTTTCTGTCAGTTCAGTGTTACGACTTATTGCCTCCATTGTGAAACTGTCAGCACGTGTTTGGGGACGGATCGATCCCTTGATGTTGACCATTTGCTAAACCCCACCACCCTTACTTACTATCACTGCAACTTATGAGTTTTGGATTCTATCATAGCATGTGTGCAGTTTACCATAAGAACGGTGGCAGAGTTGCTACTCAAAGTTGGTAGTAATTTTTTCGAATTATTGGCCTTTCAGATAGAAGTAGACGAAGCACACTAATGCATTTTTTAGCTGGTGAGCATCAGTTTTGACGGCTAAAAGGACAGCTCTCACAGGCATCATCAGTATCTAGCTAATATGTGGATTTATTAGTTGATTGGTTTATCATGTAACTTTTCATTGTCGCTGACTTATTTGAAAATATGAACCCTGAATAAGGGTTTTTAGCTTGTAACGCCACAAAATCCTGCAATTAGCTATGAGCTGCTCCTTGGCTTTGGAAGTAATGCTATGGTACTACTGTTGCTAGGATGCTTTTTAGCCAGGTGTGCTAACATTAGCAGCTAAGAATCTAATCCATTCCTTGCACCTTTGCTCTTATTTTTGTTATTCTGGAAAGTTAAGAAAAAAACACCACCCTTCAAGCTTGTTGGATACAGACTACAGTTGCCATTTTTTTTCCCCCCAGGAAGGCGAAGGCATGACCTTCCATACTTTGCCTCTGATTGGCTCGTACTAGTTGCATTTCTTGATTTGGTTGGTAAGGTTAAGATTGGTAAGGTTAGGGTAAGAATATCAGAGAAGCTGCAAAAATTCGATTGAAGAATCATTGTCTGGGGGAGGGGTTCAGTAAACGGTCAATTCTGTCTTGTTATAAAAAGAGACTGCAGCAAACACGTGACATGTGACTTATGTACTGTATGTAAATCATTCAAGCATTTTGTATGTCTGCTCCTGAGGACTGCTGGGGGAAAAAAAAAAGCCACCACAGTATCACAATTATTTTCAAATCTCAGACGAAGACGCATCTGTTTTCATCAGCTTTCAGATAGAGGCATATGGTTTTTGAACTCTCCCGAAAGGAAATACAAACTTTTAATTTTGACATACTTCCCTACAACACGTGATCAAAACGTTTACATACATCACTGTCGCATGTTCAGCAAGTTACTTTCGCCATTTGGACACTGACAGGAGCAATTATGACACGCTGCTTGGGTTTATGTAGCTTCTCAAAACATGATTAATGTATAGTAGAACTTAAATGTTATTTACCGAGCATAAACATGGTATATGCACTGTATGTACTTGGCTGAAACTATAAATTGGACAAATAAATGTCTGATGATATTCTATTCCAGAGCATTGTGAGCTATTTTGACATTCAGATACAACATAGAGTACATTGAATAAAACAGAATATTGTTTTTTTGTAACAATTTATGTGTATATTTCTCCCAGTATGTACATGATTATGGACTATTATTGCATCTGAGAAAGAGGATATCAATGTACCTCTCCTACTGTAGTTACACACGACTGTATTTCCTAAGCATATTGTTTTGTACCATAGCCCCATTTATGATGTTGCTTAAATATAGTATTGGGTTTTTTGGCTAAGATTTGAAGTTATTTTTCTATCTTTTACTAATTATTGCTGTTTTGTTGAGTTGAAGTGAATGAGGTGGACCAGGTCCAGATATTTAAATTGTTCAACATCCAGTGCTGTTACTCTAATTATTTTGGTTTTACTGCTGAAATAATTACGGTGACAGGTAAACAAGAAATAAATTAGTCATTGCATGGTGATTGAGAAGGAAAGGAATTAATGTTTAAAGACAAATATATTCTATACCATTCTATGAAGGCTTTTTTATGTATGTATATTTGACCAGAGATGGGCAAGTGGGGAAAATCCCCACAGATTGAATGTGTGCAGTGTGGAGGGAAAGTTGAAGAGAAATGTTGCTACATGACAGAAACTTTAAACTGGGACTGATTATATTTCTCAGAATTGTCTTACAGTATGTCTGATCATTTTATAATTGAATCCCAGTGGAATATCTTCATTGGCCCCTGGAATATGAAAGTAACGTTTGTACGTTCAGCGCGTCACCTTTCTTTGAAGAGTTCCTCTGAGCTCAGAAGGCCTGGGGTCACATCCTCCTGATGTAAGGGCCCCGCTTTTGGACAAAAAAAAAAAGAAGTTAAATATGTTAAACATGTTTGCTGTCCATCTCAATCCCATCTGTTGTTTCAAAATACCAAAAATTGCTTTTTGGAGATGCAGACTCCATTGGCTATCCGGCATCATTAACTTCTTAGCTTGTGAAAATGTAAAATCTATTGTACAAAAGTTATGATTAAAAACTGTTAAATCACTGAGACTGTGAGTATGTGGTGTTATTTCACTGAACAAAGATGAAAAGAAATGGCAGACACCTGGAAAAGATAGATAGGTGACATAAACCATTAAAGAACGTTTGAGGTGAGCCTGAGAGCCTGATAAGACCTCACCATTTAATGTTGATGACCTCGGCGGGTTTTCAAGCCAAAGGAACAGTGAAGAGTAAAGAGATGAGACCAGATAAAGAACAAAGTCATCTGAGGTTTATGTCAACTTTTCTTTTTTTAGCTGAGGTCAACTGGCATGAGAGCGGTCACAGAACTCAGTGATGCTGTGTTATCCAGCGCAGCATGGGGAGAAAGTATATATATATATATATATATATATATAATTGCATTCCAGTATTTTAAGGAGTCACTGCAGCTAAAAAGTAATTTGCAATTTGGTGGAATTAATTGAAAATAGCACAAAAAAGTCAATAATATAACTCACTCCATTCCCCCAAATTGTGAGGTATTCATTCATTTAGTCTTTCAAATAACAGTTGTGGGAACTCTTTCTAAGGCTGGAATCAATTCTCATTTAATTTTCACTTTTAGAATAAACTATGATCATGAAACTCAATCACCTGGTAGAATAACAAGGAAGTGCTGTCAAGTGGCACCTGTTAAACCCATTTTACTTGTTTTCAGCTCTGTAAGAAAAGAATGGACCGACAATGTACCAATCAAAATATGAGTGCACAGTAACTCATGCACATTAGTGACAGGCACAGTAGCTTGGGTGTCCATCACTGGTAGAGCAGCTGGGTATGTGATGGATGCAGCCACACCCAGTCTCAGGGGGGACCACCATTAGCAGTTTGAGAACAGTGCAGCAAAAGTGCTGTACACTTTTTGGCAAAAGAGCACTATTATTATTATAGTCATATTCACCCACATTGGTATTGTTTTTGTGAAATGGTACAACTCTTATTAACATGTTCAAGTACAGTGTTGAAGGCAGCAGATGATGTGAGGGTGGATGCCATCCTCCTTCTTAGCAAAATGACCAAAAAGCATCCCCCTTGTTAATCTGCTCTCCCCTCTCTTCTCTCCATCTCCTAGCAGCAGAGAGAGTGCAGGGCAGAGGGGTTGTTTAGTTGAATTAGTCTGCCTGACTCATTGATCCTTTATCTGACAGAGGTTTGTGGTTAAAATCTATGGCCCCGGCCATGGCTCTGAAATATCAGCAGCCTAACTGTGCTGTGCGCTGATAAATCCATGGCGATGTCCGTGGTGCTGAAGTAGCAGACAGATTTGTGTTTGTGCTTTTCTCTCTGCCCCCCTCTGTCAGTTCTGTCTTGGATCTATAATATTCTCTAAAGTGTAGCTTATATACTAACTTACTTAAAAGAACCAGTCTTCTCATCACAGGTGCTCCTATTGGGCCATCCTCCCTGTTAAAAATTAACAAATTGCCTGCTGTTTGAAGGGAATGGGGGGTTTTAAGGCTTAATAAAACAGCCTAAGCAGATACCGATCTACAGTCTTTTTTTTTTTTTTGCAACAGCAATATATTAACTCTTATAAACAATTCAGTTTTACTATTTAATTAATTTTATATGTAATATTAAAATAACATTGAAATCAATTATCCTACAAAATTCGAATACACTTCATGTATTCCTGATTTTTACAATCCTGTACTGTTGGCAAATGTACATAAAATGATAATGATGTCACACAATCACAGATTTAATGCACGAGCAGTGAACCAATCATAACGCACACATAATGATGTGCAGGTGCGTGCTGGGACTAAAGCAGTGACTTCTGTCTGCAGTGATACCTGTGACAGCCCCTGTTGCAACTGTTGAGCTGTCGTTCTCAGATCAAACATATTTAAACGTTTTTTTTCATATTAAACACGAAGAGTGAACAAGCACAAATGTTGTTGAGGACTTCACTGCAGAATGCCGTTCAGACAGGTGAGTACCATAACAAACACTCACTCACAACACCGACTGTTTTGTGTGCAGAAACTTTCTTTCTTCTTCGCTGTGTGTATGTGTGGCATGATGCTGCTGCAGTGTTTATATTGCTGACAGGTGTTTGGGGCTATTTGATTTATGTACCTTATTAATGCGGTGGGGTTTTTTTTTCTATCTATTGTCGATCATTTTAGTTTAATTGCAGGAGTTCTGTCCTCCTTAATCCTGTAGGGCTACTTTATATAATGAAAGGATGTTGTATAGGGAGTTTGTTGTATGCATAGTCTGCAAAGTATCCGTCTATAGAAACAAAATTAGTATCTGGCTTAGACACGAGGGCCTGATTGTGCAGGTTTGCTGACAGGCCTGACTGTTGTTGGATCCACTGATGGTACTTTATAACTGGTTTTGTGGAAAAGAGTAGTGTAGCTGCACAAAGCCATTTACTGACAACAAAGCAGGAAAAGTACTGACACTTCTGGTGACAGTATAAAAACCCTGTGTGACCTCTGTTGTTTTTGATCTAAACCTTCTTTCTTTTTTCTTCTATGAGAAGAGATTGGCTCGCTGTTTGGCATCTCATAATAAACATATTAATACCTAAAGCAGATTTACTACTAAATTATAACCTCCAAAGTAATACCCTAATGCTCTACTCAGATCCAAAGTGTATTCAAAATGGTACTGGTGTTATTGAAACAGGAGACCATGAATAGGCTCAGAGCCAGGAAGTTATTTATTAAAACCACTCTTCTTATAATTTCATGGAAAAATAGTTGAACGGAAAAGTGATGGCTTAAACAGGCAAATACCGATCCCCCAGCTCCCACTTATGGCTCCACGTGTCATATTAAATGGTGTTCATAGCCATTGACATAGAGGACATCTACTGACACATTTCTGACATCATGAATAAAACATTAATGTAAAACAGAAAAGGGTGATGGGAAAATGGTCTGACGCCTGCATCATCACGTCATCATCATAAAATGCCAGAAAATTAGTCTGACATTTGAATGTAATTTCTAGTCATAATTCTGCATTATCTTTCAACACACCCATTAGACTAACTGCACGTCCTCAAGCCCTAATACAGTGCCCTACAATAACAGTGATTGCAGTACAAACCACATTTGCCAAGAATGTAGTTAGTTTGGGAAGTGGCCATGAATGCCATTTTGTTACTTGTTGCGAGAGGCTGCATGCAACATAATCTGAGTCACTGTGCATTAATACCTGAGAAACGTTAAAGTCAGAACTATTAGTTGTAATGGAGTTTTTTTTTTTTCACCTTCGTATTGCTATTAAATAAGATATTTGAATATATTTTCCTCTGCTTTAACCTATCCAGTCCTTGCGTAGGCTTAAGTTTAGGCAAGGAAAACTTTATTTATATATTCCATTTCATATGCTTATGTGATTGGCTGAAAGGGAAGGAGCCATCTGATTGGCTACAGATCATTTTCTGTTTAAAGAAATGCATTTGTGAACTGAGCCATGTCAGTGGAGTCTCAAAAAACCCACACACAAGTTGTTAAGTTGTTAATGCAGGTTTAACAGTCTGTATATAAATGTATATATATATATATATATATATATACTATACAACTATTTTGTGTGCATTGTAAAATATGTATGTGAAGAGTCATTTAAATATAAATCCAGAAATACATTTGTGAATCATTTTGTGTGCATTAATATAGAGGCTGAACTGACTCCATACAGTGGCCCTGATGTGGAGATTTGTAGTTGTAATCTAACAAACACCTTGACTTCAGCTTCAAGGTTCTTTAGGACAGGTGATACAAATGAGTAATAACTAGAATAAAA
>JAOVVB010118038.1:0-12588 GCA_028570985.1 Heterobranchus longifilis
CACACACACATATATGTATGTGGACACAGCAATAAACTGCTGTAATGTCAAACGGTAAATTATTTAGAAGGGTTGCGTAATTATTTTGATAGAAAATTAATTTTCTATGGCACTGGTCTAGAAACACTGATGTTCTTGCAGTGTAACTGGTTGAAAACTACACATCTGCTATTGTTTGGCCTGTGACTCCTTATATTTTTATGTATATGGCCCGCAATCAAAAAAGTTTGGCCGTCCCTGATTTAAACGGTCTATAAAACCCACAAAATACGATGTAGACAGATAGACTATAGATAGTCTATCTACATAGATAGATAGATAGATAGACAGACAACTGTACTTCTGTCAGGTGTTGGTCTTCAGCTGTTGGCACGCTGGCGTTGACTTGGCTTTTCCACTGGTTTCTGTAGTCACACTGAAGGCACTGTTGGTTCAAGATGATGAGCACTCTGTAGGTGACCTTCTCCATCTTTACTTTAGAGCCACACGACGGGCATTTGCGGCTGAACAACGGGAAGAGGCGTTTTTCGTTCACAACATACTTCCCTTTCCTCTGCAGAAGTGCAGCTCTGAAAATCAATGTAAATGAAACATTAAAACACCAAACTGATGTAAAAAGTAGCCAGAGTAAGCAAAAAACATTGAGCACAATTTTAAAGAAAACTTACTTTTCTCTGATCAAATCAAAATTCACATTTTTTGGATGCATCTGGCCATGAACAGATATAACAGCATCTGAAGTATCAGTTGAACATGAGGCGGCTCTTGGGACTGGGCTTCCTTGGGCAGCTGCAATTTTAGTTTAAAATGTTAGAATATCTTTCACTTTACTTCATTTTCAATAACACATTTTTATAATCAAACATTTTTTTTACCCATTGAAGTCAGTCTTGATTTTTCAGTTTTAAATTGATCATGCTGACAACAAGCCACGTCTGTGGTTTCCTCAGGCTTCTACACAAAGTAACACAAGTAAAAACTTGTAGTTGGAACCAAAAGTAACAGACAAAACATTAAAAACTGTATTTGATCGATGTTACTTTACCATATGTTTTGATATTAAAATGACTGACTGTACAACGTGTATACATGGAAATGTGGAGTGTGGGATTAAACGGTATCACTATAGCACTACTGTGTTGTATAAATCATCAGTTTTGTAATCCTGCTTAGTGTGTCTTAACTTGAAAAGCAAGCACCTTTCCTAGCAAAAGTTATAGGGGGATACAAATTCTGTCAGATGGCATTAATTAATCACCTGTATGTAGGCTGAGGCTACTTATTTAGTAAACTAATAAATGTGATTGAAAGCTTCACTGCACATCTGTAAACTTTTGCACATCAGAGCACTCAACTCATATATCATGATGCGTTACATTAACGCAATTTTTACTGTTATACTTGCACATTACATATACCACTTATACTGTAAACATTTGCACATTCCTGTCAATATTCCATGTACATATCTTTTCTCTAAACTATGCAGCTCTCACACAGAACATACTGTTTACATATTCCTTATTGTAATATTATTTATATATTAGAGTTATTTATACCACCTGTTTTTGTGGAGTTTATTCTCACTTGTATATATACCTTTTGTGTTGTTTTTTTCTGTGTTTTTTCTCTTACCTTGTTTGTCGTAAAAAATGACTATTTGCATGGTTTTGCTCAGAGCCAATCACCACAAGCATTCTTCGAATGAGACATGTGATTGGCCCTCTACCGCAGCAGCTAGAACGCATACTCTGGTGGGCTGAAGGCGAGGGCGGGAGTTGGCAGTACAGCGTGCCGAGATGCCACCTAAATGTTCAGAATAGTGTTGTGCCAATAGACAATGATCTTATGGATCGCCTCTCTTCAGAGTGATCGCCAATAGTCAAATATCAAGGCGATAATTTGCTTGTTTTCCCATTAATGTAGGTTATTAAATTATTACTATTATTAGTTGTAGTAGACTCCCAGTAGCAGTATTCAAGTAATATTACGTTTAATTTGCTCCGTCAGTTTCACTTCAGCATCCTCCACAGTCCACATTGCCACACACACACGCACGCACGCGTGCACGCACGCACGCACGCACGCACGCTCCGACCGGCAGGTATTTATGACTATGTCCATGATTTACAGTCTATGGGTGACATCAGGAATCAAGTCTACTAATAGACAAGCAAAACACTGAATATCCGGGCCAAAAAGCACTTCCTCCTCCATGTTAAACGACACTGCTCTAATTGCTGGAGCTCATCTGCATCCCAATGTCCCCCTAATCCAACACATTAGCTCCCAGACAGTTGTAGACCTGACATATTGAGATGTAGTGCAAGAACTGTGCTCTGGGCACCAGACGATGTGCAGCTAATGCACTTTGCTAATGTATTATTTAGAAAGTGGCCTTGCTAATTGAGTTTTAATGTCAGTGGCCGCTCTCCCACATGTGTTTGACCGAGCACAGGGGAAAGTTTAGATGTTGATAGATTATAGCTGGCCACTGGTGGCAGCTCCAAAGGTCATGGGCAATGCTGGGGCAACCACCACAACCTCAGCTGTTTTTAGAGGAAAGCTGCCTGCTTTATTCACACCTATTAACATTTTACTCACATTTTTCAATTGCAGACATTATTAAACAAGCTCTCCACTTGATAAAACAAAGCGTGGTATATGAAAAAAGCTTTAACTGTGCATATTCATAGCTATGTTTAACACAGCAAACACTGGGCTGCTTTGGAGATAATGCAGGCATGAAGTAGATTCGAAAGGCTTCAAATAAGATAATCCACATTTATACACACCACCCAGAAAATATTAAAGTGCTACTGCAATCACTCAAGGCATATATGTGGAAAAGATACAACACCTCTGCAGGGTTAAGAGGAAACTGGTAAATGTTTGCGACTTGAACTGAATATACATTGGGAAATAGTACAAGGTTTCTAACTTGGAATTTGAATATTGCTCCCTGAATAAACAAGGGGAAATTTGCATTTTAAACAGCAACACATTATGCGCTGCAGCTTTGTGGAAATCATTAGTTACACACTTCCTTGCAATTATTTTGCAAGTTCACCCCACACGTTGTCTATGATAGGAAGGCACAGAGAAAGGCTCTAGTCTTTATGAGAATCACTCACCCAGAGCACAAGATAAAGCAGAGCAATAACTTATTTCAAAAAATCCCAACCGGCTAATTAACATTGTGAATTCAACCAGAAAGTCAGTATTCCTCTGACTAGTTTAATTGCATTGATGTGTGAGCCACAATTTAACGGCTCAGATAGAGAGTTGCTTTGGCTCCCATAAATGACAGTATTTCCTCACCTCAAAGAGTGTAACAGGATTTTTTTTTCGTGGCATAATCAAGTTTAGCTTTACCTGAGCTCATTTGATGATTTAATAGACTTAAATGAGTTTTCCTCCCAAGGTTAATTATGAAGCACTGAATTAAATTTGCCACTATGCGATTGCTTATTTATAAAAATGTCTTCAGTTCTGCTCTGAGGTAATGTGATTATTGGATTGAACTGAATACCAGCCAAAGCGTGTTTTGTGCTTAAGCTTGCTGATGAGTTCGAAGGGTCACTGAAAATGAACATGTTCCTTGGCTGTAACAACCAATGCATGTAGAGCAGACAAAACTTTTGGTCTTACCACTACATTATAAACTTTTGACTACAAAAGGTCTGTTCTCTGTTTAAATTCTGTATAGTTTGTCACTGGAATTGATCATTCAATGTCTAATCGGTTGCTAAGCTACGATTACCTTAACTTGGCAAGAAAATATGCAAGAAAGTACGCCGGCAGACGCAAAACTACGCGCAGAGCAGCTTGAAAATCGGCAATGTTTCACTTTAAAAAGCCCAATAATTATGATGGCACAATGGCCGCAGTGTTTTTAGTGGCCTCCGCTGTTCTGTATATAAATTATTAAAGAGCCACTCCAGTGAAAACAAAGTTTTTAACCATGTTAACATATCTACATGGTGCTTTTTTATGTGTTACAACTAAGACGTATCATGAGTGAGCGGTCACCACCACGGCTGAGAATTTCTGCCTTGAAACTGCAGTGTTCCAACAACAGTCTCAAAAATCCAGATTCAAACAGACAGGTTTTATGACATCATCTATACCAAGGAACCAATCAAGTGACTAGAGTAAGTATGGCAGCGGTGGTGGGCAGGGCTTGAGGGCAGATCCTGAATTTCTTAATGAGGGAGGAGAGTAGATGTGCTTTCATCCCCTTTTTTTTTTTTTTTTAATTTCAATTTTTACTTTTTTTGTGGGAAAACTGTTAAACAAAATATGAATCATAGCAGAGTATTTTTACATACTTTAAAACATAGAGGAGCATTTAAAAAAAATTAAATGAATTAAAATGAAATGCTGTTAAATATGTTTTATTAATATTTATCAATTATTATCATTAAAAAATATTACATTAAAATGACGGGTAACAATAGATTCTGACTATGATTATGACCCTGTCTGTCAAAATGATGGACGAGAAAGTCTAACGCTACCTCTGGTACCAACAGATGATGCAAAAAGCCCCAATGATTTAACTCACTGTGTATGGCAGCTTGTCTAAAATTAGATTTCAATCTCCCCACTCATCCTCTCCATCCTTTTACCAACAGCTTCTCTTTCAGCAAACAGTATGTGCTCTATCCATCTCTCTGACAGGCTTTTTTTTTAATCTTGAGTTTTATAACACCTCTAACATTGTGAAGCACTGCTCAGAAAGGCCAAGTGATTATATTATGGCGCAGCTCATCAAACACTACATGGTCAAAAGCAGAGCACTTGATATCTCAGACAAGTGAGTTTAATGGCTGCCAGTGCTTGACCTTCTCCACAGGGCCTCCATGTTAGTCACTCTCCAGCAATTCCAAATTGAAACAGAGTCATGGCAACTACTGAATATGTGCAGAGAGAGGAGAAAGAGAAAACAGGGTTCCTACACATTTTCCATTTAAAAATTGCATACTTTTTCAAACTAAAATTTCCAGACTTCTTGGTAGATTACATAAAAGACTACAGTGCTTTTGTTCTCGCATATGGCTTATAATTGCCTCCTCCCCCATGTTGGAGATGTTGAATGATTTCACACAAAGTTTGCATCTAGCTTTCTTTTCCCATTGGGAATCCTTCCAGCCAGACTTTATTTTTGGGATTGTCAAACCAGTCCTCGAAAACTTGCATTTACCCATCGTGTCCGTTCAGTCCACACTCCCTTCTGTCAAACACCTCTGCTCAAACAGGAAGGAAACTAACCTGCTACCTATACTCATAGTATTTTCCCTTTATATTTTTTCAATTTTATGAATAAGAACCGAAAAAAGGTTAAATAATTACATTTTCACGGCGTGCATGCAGGACTGTCACAATAACTGCAATATTGCAATATTGCGTTATTGACAAGCCAACCGCATGCGGTGGCAAACAAAAATGATTTCCAAAAACAGTTAAGAGGATAATTTACATGAAACACAAATAACACAAATACTTTTCTTTTTTCTATACTGGAAATGACTACAATCAAATTCCATACTTTTCCATAATGCATAGGAACCCTGAGAAAAGTACGTATGACAGAGAGGAAACACATCCCTTCCCCTTTCTCTCAGAGTATTTCACAGTGTTTGTGGGTACAAGGAGGGACTGCAGACCACCCCGCTCAGGGTTTGTCTGAAGGCTCCATCAACTGTAGCGAGCCCCTGCGCTGAGGCTTTTTGCTATCAGGGGCAGGGGTGTTGCTGGAGATTGGGCTTTGATGTTCACAGTGACAGCGCATCAGAGCAAAGCAGCAGGTGAAAATAATCTACCTTCCACTCTGTGATTTATGGATGTAATTCCTCTGGTTCGACACCAGTTGTAGCATCCTTGGAACAATCTGTGAGGGATAATAGACTTTGGAGGAGGACCAGGCGAATGAAAATGTTAAAAGTGTATACCTAGGGGTTTTTTGACAGTTTAGCATGAACCTTTAGCACGATATTGCCAAGAAAATAATACATACTGTTTGAGGCCTAGTGAGATTGGTTTAACCTTACTGAATATCAAACATCTCATCATCGGTTCAGAACCATTAAATTGAAACTCCATCCGCTTTTCATCACCACAGTAAACCCCCACCCCCCCCCCACCCTGAACGACCTGCGATTACCCTCATCCTCCTTATGGCCACCCTGACATTCATAAGTGAATCAATTGACAATTACAATTATGGAGAGTGACTGAGCTCCTGAAACATGCAGCAGGTTCTGTAAATGGAACAATTAAGATAATTGACTGTACAGGCCCCATTAACAAAGCCTGCTTTCAGCTCGGAGCTGCGATTAGATTAATTCTCATAATGGAGAAGCCCTTGTTCCCCCATTGTTCTCCATTTGCCCTCTTCAGTCCAGGTGCCAGTCATATCCTGTGAGCAGGGTTTCATGTTGGACTGGGATCACCATGATTTATTGCACATCAAGAGTAAAGGACAGTCAATGTGATGGCAACAGGGAGAGGCCCAGAAGATGCTCACTGACAAATCTGACATGTTGCCTGACTAAGCAAATACATTTTTTGGCTGGACCTCAGCAAAGCTGGGGGACCAGCCCTATAAATGGGAAAGTCTGTCTGTCGCTGACTGACTGACTGAATGAAGTTACACCATTGGTCGATCTCAGGCTGTTGACTGGCATAGCACTGCCCTCTTGTGGTGAAATGTGCAACTGCACAGTTCATACAGTCAGTCGGCATAACAAGGGGCACGTTGGAGAAACGGAGTGCAAAGTGGACTATACTGCATCCAAGTGGTGTCAGTTGTGTGTGTCTCTGATGAACCGTGAGTAAAGCCAGTTATTTCTGACTGAACAGGACATTTATTGAGCCTTTTACGGCAGTTTGGTTCATTTAATTAAGACTGTTTTGCTGATGCTGAGCTAATTTACTCACCATGTAGTTTCTTCATGCTAATGCTAGCTTAGCTGCTATCTGGTGAACTGCTGGATGTCGACAATGTTATTGTTTACTGATATGTTGCGGTCCAGCCACATAACTAGGTTTCAAGGTAGTCTTGTTTTTATCAGTACTACTAGGGCTGTCACGATATCAGATTTTCACTACATGATTATTGTGGCTAAAAGCTCACAATAATAATAATCTCAGCATTTTGTCACTTTGTTTTGGCAAATTAGATAAAAAAAATACAAGTGTAGGGAGGGGGAAAGAGTCTGTACAAAAGCGTACCAAAAGAGTATTCTGCTCATTATTTCGGTTGCTGCCCTAACAGCACAGCTCTATATGATACTAGGATGAGGTGAATGTCATGTCATTCGACTGCGCATGACCTCTGAGATCAGCACTTTTACACACACATGCCCAGTCAGAAACACAGCCTGATTTGTCGAAAGACTCAACCCAATGCATCATGGGACATCTTGCCCTCTGTAGGCTACAGCTAACGGCTAACAACAACAACAACAACAACTCCTTTTAACATGGATATGGGTAAATATTCAGACAAGACATTAATTGTTGGATTTATTAGTTTTATAAAGTCTCTAAAAAACACTGCTGTTCCATGTTGGATTACAATTGCACCGGAGGCAATTTAAAGTCTCTAGAACGCAGCCTTCCAGAGATATAAAAATAATTAATAGAGTACTTTGATGTCGTATATGACATCACAGATAGTGAAAAGGCAACAAGATGAACTGGTGGGGCATTGAGGGAGGGAGAGAAAGCGAGAACGGAAAGAAACTCAAATGATTTAAGATGCACTGGAATACTTACACGACATCATGTGTGTTATCAACACAATAATATTATTTCATTTTTTAAATATCACAGTTATCATCAATACTGTGATATTGCGCCACCCCTACTGCAACAACAACAACAACAACTGTGTGACTGGGTTGGATTTTTTTCCCCCCGCAATTCAAATACTATGAATTTTAAAGTTCTATCAAGTAGTCAAAAAGAAAGCTTTCTACGTGTAGCAACAACACCATCTTTCAAGGTGAGCAACCAACCTAAATATGCATGACAGGACTCAACCCTGTGTTTATGTCTCACTTTTGAGATGGGAAACGAGCACTATTATCAAAGTGAAAACCACACTCTGCGGGCATGGAGGTGGCAGGAGGGAGATCCACAAACAACACTCTCTAAAAAGGTTTCTCTTCTGCTGCCACATTGAAATAGATATTGTGATTGGGTTTGGACGTGTGACTCATTTAACTTCTAGCGTTTTATTTAGTTTAAGGTATCCTGCCAAAAAAATTCAAATAAAAGTAAAAAATAAATAGTGTACAAGTTGGTGCTTCACGTTTGACGAGCATAATCAATGCTGACTTAAAGGCTGCTCTGGCTCAATGGCTCGATTTAATACGAGCCGGATGTAATAATGATAATACTGAAGTCGGATTGTGTAAAGTTAATTAACTAGCTATGTGGTTCATTCACCAGCTATGACAAAACCTATTTCCGATGATAAACGATTTCCGATGATAAACGATTTCCTCAGCGTCACTTAACTTTTTGCCGCATGACCGCAGACCCCTATGTGCAGGTGCGTGTGCTGCCCCAAAAAAAGTGACAGTGCGCACCGTACACATAGCAAGCTCTGTTGTTTCTGTATGCAGAGTGCTCTGTACGGACTCATAGAACCTGGGTTACATCCAGGTAGCTACCGCTAGCTGGTTTGCCAAGAAGAAGAAAAGAAGAAGAAAAGACGACAATCATAACAAAATGGACACTTCTTTTGAAGAGAGGTTGTTTGAAAAGATCCCCCATTACTCACATTTATATAGTATATATATAGTATATATATATGTCAGGGGCGTTATCCCTCACATAAACTGCTACTTTAAATTTGTCAAATAAAGGTGTTGAATATAACATTTTATGACTTAAGAATATGATTCAGTATGAGGTAAAAGAATGATTCAACAGTAATGTAATAAACTGAATTGGTGCAGAATGACTGTATTGTAATACAACACATTTACAGCACTGCCCAACAACCATCAAGTAAATAATGCAAGGATGTAACGATGTGGTGTATGACTCTGACTCACATCATGTCTTATATGTGGATGTTGTGTTTCTAGTAGCTGCTCATCTTACAAAGAGTCAGTCATGGTCTGTGTGTGCTTGTGTGCTTGTGTGTGTGTGTGCGTGTGTGTGTGTGTGTGTGTGTGTGTGTGTGTGTGTGTGCGTGCGCGCGCACGCGTGCCTGCAAGGTCATCATCTCAGTAATATGAACGGTGTGTGTTTGTGTGTATTTTTCTGGGAGGGGAACTAATTCTGTCATGCTAGTTCCTATAGCTTTCTCTTTGCTCAGTGTGAGGCTGAGGGTAAGTGTTAAGTTACAAGCACTACACACTCTTACACACACTCTGTATGTGTGTTAGGCCACCCACAATATCTGCATGGTAGTTCTACACCTTTCTATTGCCCTGCCTCTCAAGGCCTGGCACACATCCCTCTTATGTGGATGGAGCATGGAGGTTAGGACTGAAGCTTCTGCCATTACATTTTCCCTTTCTTCAGATGTTATTCTACAGAACACCAGGCTCTCTTTTCTGCGGTCAGTGCCTGTCCAATTCATTCAAGAATGATATGCATTCCTCAGCCGCACCAACTGCTCAGGGCCAAGCAGGACAGGTTGCACTGCCAAAGGCAAGACGGCTTGTAAAGTGGCTGCACTTATTGGACAGAGGTTTAGTGAAAATAATGATAAAAAAAAGCCATATAAGACACAATACCACAGTAGCAAATTGTGAAACATATTACTTGGCCGAGAAACAAGTATACTTTTTTTTTCTCTTTGAGGAAACAAGAGTACACAGCTGCTTCAGGTTTGTCCTATTTCTGACCATCTGCAGTAAGAGCCCCTTCATGATGTCTGTAACAGAAGACAAACCAAATACCTTCTGAGTCAACACAGCCATGATCCCTCCTGCAGTTGAAAAACAAATAAACATGGGCTCACGCTAGGCAGCCCTGGCAAATCCACTCAGGAATTTCAAATACTCCTGAATTTATTTTCCATGAGGTCTTTGGAGCAATCTTTGCAATCAAAGAGGTCAATTTTGCTTGGAAAGAGAAAAATATTAGGTAAATATTTTCAGGGAAACCGGTCATATTTGAAATGGAATGGCTTCCCTCACCTCCTGCCCTCCGTTTTCCAAACACGTACAGTGTACACACACACAAACACACACCTTCGCTCTGAACATACACACATGGTTGCGCTTGAGACACAGATACGAACACAAATGGCTTTTCTTCAGACGCAGTCCGGTTTCTTTGGACTGATCGGTGCTACTCCCCTGCCGCCAGACCAACTGACACACTTGTTTATTTTTCCCATGCCCACTTTGAATTCCAACACCACCCCCCCCCCCCCACGGAAAAGGCCTGGGGGTGCCTGGCCAGGAGGACAAAAAAGGTAGGAAAATATCAACAAATCGTCATTTACATCAGAACAAAAACAAACAAACCCAGGAGAAAGGAGCTGCTAAGGAGGTCCAAGGCTTTTTTTTTATACCAGAAATCCTTCTCATGTGGCTTCAGGCAGCCTGCCAGCCAAATCTAATATGGATTTATATACAAAGAAAGTGCTTAGTTTAACATAATGAATATTTAATCATGCATGGACCCTGTAAAGCAATTTTGCAGAAATAATTGAAAGCAGACTTTGTCTCGAGGCTTGGAGAAAAAAAAGCAACAGCTAAACTGTTGACCCAAAGGAGCCCAAAAATCTCACGCTGGATTAAATGTTTACACTTTTGGCATACACTCTGATAAATGAGGTTAGGAATCTGGGATGGAATCAACGGGTGTTAAATCTGCTGATTCTGTCAGGGCAAGAGAACACATAGATGCCTGGCTGTGCACATAACACATGCACTTGTTGGGCAGCTCCCTCCTGCACCCCCCCAGCTGTCTTTCTCACACTTTGACTATTTTACACTCTAACTGTTTGTATACTTCATTCAGTGAGCCACGAGTGCCAAGTGAAAAGACTGGTAATGAATAACCACCTGCGTGAAATTCAAATTAACTGTCTTCTGTAAGGTCCATTAAAAGGTGACTAAACCTGTCTTTTGTGCTAGTATTTGATATTTTATTATAGCTAATGTACACTTCCTATCTTGCTACTGAAAACATCCAGTGGTACTGCTGATGTGCGCACTGAAACACTGACGAGAGAATGAGAGGAGAAGAGCTTCAGATAGCTCGTTTTTAATCACTGCCTACACAGACTTATTTTCAGGGTTCGTACAGCCTTTTTAAGAGTAAAATTCAAGCACTTTTAAGCACTTTCAAAGTACCTAAACCAAATCTTCTCAGAAGTCTTTATCATCACATCTAAATTCTTACTATCAGGGTTCCTACACATTTTCCATTTCAAATTACCAGACTTCTCGGTAGATTACGTAGACGACGACTTGCCCTTATATATGGTTTATAACTATAACTATATAACAAATATTAAAATATTTTTGGTTTACATGAGTGATTGTGTAGATGAAACACCAGATTATGTTGAATGTTGAGTGTATTCAAATTCAAGCATATTCCTGATCTTGAAAACATAACGGTTTAAATTCAGCATTTTCCAAACTTTCAGACTTTGTACGAACCCTGTATACTAATAAAGCACACAATAACAAAAGCCAATCTCTCAGCCTTAGGTCCACCAAACAATAGGAGAATAGGAGCACAGACAAGATAAAATACAAGTCTATCATATGAGCAATATTACATCATATGAAATACTTTCCACAAGCATGACTTGTGCCATTCACTACTTTGTAAATTATTAGGTCTCATAATAGAATTAACAAAGAGACTGTGACGATAATGCTGCACGGCCTCGGGTCACAGAAAAATACAAGAAATAGCTAAACTTAAAAAAAGGAGAGAGAGGAACGACATAAGCGGATTTGAGGGAAAGTGTTCACTTATGCAAAATAAAACAGGTTATCAGGTCTATTTGGTGATTCCCTGGCACCCTTAATAAATCAGCTTAAGGTGCGGCCTAACGGCTTCATTCGCCCCACAAATCTCTGCACTGCAATAACATGCGCCAGCGAGCACAGATTAATTTAATAACTCTTTAATATTCTCCATGAAAAAGAACAGGAGACCAGCGAGTCCAGAGCATATGGGTTGGGTGGTGAAGGGGGCTATCTGTGGAATAGGATATTGCTGCAGCAACAGATTGAATATTACATAATGATGTCATTTATATTCCATTCGAAGTGCTAGCTTCCCAGACTTAGGACTCGAACAGAGCTGGGGATTTGTCTGTGATAGAGAGTAATAGGGAGAGAAGAAGAAGTTTCTGGGTATAGATGGCATGAATATGGACGAAGGTGAGCAGAGAGTGTTACAGTGCAAAGATTGTCTGCCTCACTATATCTGAATGTGTCTGACTTGAGATGTAAAATCCTGACTATGTCCAAATAGGGACGGTACAATAATCGATTTTATGGTAAATCGCAATAAAAAACACTCACAATAAGTTGATCGTGGTGAATTTCCATTATCGGGATAATCGTGAATATCCTCACGAATTGACTG
>JAOVVB010118048.1:0-12587 GCA_028570985.1 Heterobranchus longifilis
AGAATGTAAAAAATAAATCACTAAACAAAAACAAAGAAATTTGCAAGTGACCCCAAACTTTTGAACGGTAGTGTATATATACACACACGAGTGTGACTTGATTTACAAGTACCAACTATCATCAAGTATCATGTTGCACGTATGCGCTTCTTGTTTTGTTGAGTAACGTAATCACAACTGAGCCAATGTTTTTTCTCTCACACGCTGCGAAATTGTGGGTAATCGTTTCTCCTGCTAGGTCTGTCTCCTGCGTCTCTCACTCGTATAGTTAACATCCATGCGCGTATGTACTGTTTACTGTAACACTGTGACCACGTGTGTGCATGTAAAGCATCTTTTATTTTGTGTTTGTATATGTGTGTGTGTGTGTGTGTGTGTGTGTGTGTGTGTGAAAATTGTCCCGCACAGTAGTCCTCCCTCCTCTCAAATGAGAGAGGAGGGAGGAAGTCATTCCTTCTCTCTCTTACTTTAGCTTCACACACACGCACACACATACACAGCGCGTGCGCGCACAAACACACACACATGACACATCGCACATAAGAAACACTTATCTGTCGGCATTTATTTTTACTTTTTTCAAAGGTTAAGTTAAGGTTGCAGGTTAATTTGTTTGTTTGTTTTTTACTTTATATTTTGTATGAATTATTTTTATATATTTATTTTTGGGGGTTTTGGAAAGAATAATTTGAGTTTTTATTATTTCTTAAGGAAAATTCGTTTTGATATACAAGCACGCTTCTTGAACGTTTCTTGTATGAGGTGCCGTATAGGGCTTAAATCAAACTTCAGGGTCAGTGTCTATCTGTTAATGGGACAATATGAGCTCATTATCATATTGTTAAAACCTCCATAATAGTTTGTAATAGTCAGTCGCATCATTTAATTTCACTTTATATTGGTAGTGAAAGTATGGTTTCATTATCATTTATTTAGGGCTCATTGGAACGTTGTTAAATTCTTTTATGGCTGGCTATTGAAATGTTATTATGTCAATAATACGTCCTTATTGCCATCTCAAAGAGTTTTTTCTTGCCACTGTTGCCCTCGGCTTGTTCATTAGGGACAATCTGATCATTTTGATTTATATATATTTTCTAACATTTCGTACACATTTCCATAATGGTCTTTTTCTTACGTAAAGCTGCTTTGCGACAATCAAATAAAATTTGATTGAATATTGCCATTAATTTTAGAATGTGAAAAAAACCCTATAAAACTGATCAGTCTTTCTAAGTATATCTGCAAGTCATAAACAAATGCATCACCAGTAAGATGATTTTGTGTTTATTAGCATTTTTAGTATTATTCATAATATGATAGATTTTACTGCAAAACATGAAAAAATATAGACATGATATTTTGGCATTTGTGCTTTTTAACACCATTCTGATATATAAAAAAAAATATGACATAAAAATTAGCATAAAAATATTCTCTTCCTGCAATACTTTTTGCATTGTTTTCAATATATTTTTTGAATTTTGCCAGGTATCTGACAAAATAGTGAACTAGTTTAATTTTTGTCAGTTTCAGTTCCATGAAGAAATCTAATCTTAAATAATGTTGCTGCCATATACTTGTGTTTACATTTTGCACAATGGTATGTGCACTCTTAAGTATCTTAGCACTTTGGCATCAACAAGACATTTTCCCCATTCTGAAGCTTAATTTGAGTCTAAATGCCTAAATGCATTTATTTGATGCCATGTTGTTGGCTGATTAGGTATTTGTGTAAACAAGTAGTTGAACATGGATACAGTAGTTAATGATGTGGGTGTATTACTACTGTGTAGCCTAAAAAGCTTTAATTTTCCTTTAGGTATTTATGCCAGCCAGCTTTTATGACTCCACCAATTCTCATGGTATTTTCTCTCCTGTAATTATGGAATTTGTCTAGTCAAAGTTTAATTTTTTAAAATAATCTCTTTTTTTTAAATAATTATTTTAAATAAACCTGTATATTCCCCTGCGATGGATTGGCACCCTGTCCAGGGTGTACCCCGCCTCATGCCCTAAGTCTCCTAGGATAGGCTCCGGGATAAAGCGTTATCAATGAGTGAGTGAGCAGTATACTGTATGAGTTAAAATCATGGAATTCCTCAAAGCATGTTGTGCTATAACACACAGTTTTGTGAAATTTTTAGTGGTCCATGCAACTATTGTTCTTAAATGAATACAACAGATGTTTGTTTGGATGTTACTGTTGTTGTTGATGATGATGATCTTGATGTTTGTCTATTTCATCTGTACCATATCAGTGATACGATGAATAATCATTTTAAATAAAAAATCCATCTATTAGCTATAATAGAATAATTAAAAAAGAAAAGGTAAATGTATGTGAATCACTTTGACAAAAAGGGTAAATATATATATATTTTTGTAAATTACTTACTGTTTATAAAAAATATATTTTAAAAAATATATTTGGGGAAAAAAATCAAAATATTTGGTGTCTATTTGATTACTTCACTTTGCAAAAAGCATTTTAATGTTAATCATTATTTTTATTAATTATAACATATTTGCTGTAATAAAGCAACAAGGAGCCAGTCAAGCCTGAGTGCTGGTGAGGGCTGGTCCAAACAACTTCTGTTAGCTAGCTGCTAACCCAAACTCAAAGATAGTGGCTTACTTAGTTAGTGTAATAATACTAATGTACATATCTGACACATTAATTAAGTAAATTAAACTATATTGTTCAATTTCAATTAAACATTACCAAATTTTTACCAGTTTGTTGAATGTCCCATACGGGAAAACAGAACATTGGATCTTCTATATGCTAACAATATGCTAACAAATACAAAGCCATTGCTCTCCCCCACCCGGCAATTCTGATTGCAACCTGGTCTTGTTAGCACCTTTTTATGTCCCGGCAGTTGAAAGGCAGCCTATCTCCACAAGGAGTGTTAGAAGATGGTCGCAAAAAGGCAGTAACACTGTCGCCTTGCACCTCTAGAGATCGGGTTTGATTCCCGGCCACGTTCGATTCCCACCTCTTTGTGCATGGAGTTTGCATGTTCTTCCTGTGATTGGTGGGTTTCCTCCAGGTATTCTGGTTTCCTCCCACAGTCCAAAGACATGCTGGTTAGGCTAATTGAGGTTCCCAAATTGCCCGTAGTGTGTGTATGTGTCTGTCCCCTGCGATGGATTGGCACGCTGTCCAGGGTGTACCCCGCCTTGTGCCCTAAGTCTCCTGGGATAGGCTCCTGGCCCCCCGCGACCCTGAATACAGGATAAAGCAGTATAGAAGATGAGTAAGTGAGAGAGTTATAAATCAGTTATAATTATATTTAATAATGTTTGATTATATCCCACACACCCCTTCTCTTTCTGAAAGATGATGATCATAAAACTTAACTGGCTTTATATTTAACAAACCACTTTAACAAGAAGCACTATCCAGCCAATGGCTCACACTGTCCCAACCATGAGGAACCTCTCCCAGGGAACAAGTGCACAAGGCAGGGTACAACCACATTTACACACTCAATCACACACTATGGGCAACCTACTGAGTCTGTCTGTGTGCAGTGGAAAGAAGCTGAAGTACCTGCACTGTAAAAAAAAATAAAAATAAAATAAAATAAGCCACTTCAACATAAAAAGTTTAGTAACAAGTTGCACAGCTTTTTTTTTTAAGTTTACTCAACTTTTAAAGAAATTTGCTGGCCAAACTAAATATTTTATATTATTGTTTAATTGACACATTTACCCAGTTCAAAATCTTAAGTTGACTCAACTTCTAATTTAAATATTTAAGCTTAAATAGTATTGGGTGTGGACTTAACTAATTTTTTTTTTCTCTAGGGTTGACTAGCCAAACTTTTCATCTACTCAAAAAAGTAAGTTGTCTCCCATTGTCTCCCATTAATGTATTTGTCATGTTTCTATGATCCCTTTGTGAACTGCTATCATCCCTTTTTTCCCATACTGTCATGTCTTTCCACACATGGTCATGTTTTCCCAGGCTCTCATGCTTTTTCCCACGCCCCCTCGGACCACCCCTCTTGCGGTTTATCGTCTATGGTTTTGGATAGACGATCACCTTATAACAAACCTTGTAACATGTAACCTTGTAGCATTTGTTTGATCTGGCCCTGACCACTGCATGGATTTTGATCCACGCTTTGCCTCCCCAATTGCGTCATGTATGCCGCTCCTAGATTGATAGTCTTCGCTTCCCGTCTTGGATCACAGCTCTGCACGTTACAAAAGTTGCTTGTGCTCTTTACTGCTTAGGGATTACTTAAAGCCAAGACATTCACAAGGGACCTGACTTTGATCTTTGTTGCTCTACTTGTCATCACAGAACTGTTCATGTTAAATTCCACTTACGGTTTTCACTGTTAAAAGTTAAAACAATGATCTGCATAAAACAGGAGAATATGGGTTCCATTTTGTTTAAAGGTCAGCAAAATACCTGGATAACACCAGACGCTTATTAATATCTTACTGACTCTTTCATAATACTATATCATAACCATTTTAAAAACTAGCAAATATGAACAGTGTGTCAGATACAAAAAGAGTCTTTGGCAACAAAAAGTTTGCTTCTCAACATGTGAATCTGAGGGGAGAATGTCTTTCCAAGTGCAATAGAAATCGTTTGTATGGGTTCATATGTGTATTTCCAGTTCTTTTGGACCAAACATTACTCCTAAAGCTGCCGCATAGTCAACCAGACCATCAAGAGCTAAAGTCCACTCCAGCACCACAGCAGGTTCAACAGCTTGTTCATGCTCCTCCTGTAGCTCCAAAAAACCATCCATCACCACTCTGAACCAATTCTCCATAGCAGAGCTCTGGTTAAAGAAAAGACAAAGATAAATACATTTTTACAGAATATCTAATTATGATAAAAATTAAATATATTAATACGGCTATACACCATCAGAGTGTGTAAAAGACAGTTTCTGGAATTCTAATGATCGGTTAAAGCTAAGTATTGTTTCATATTCAAAAGGTTTTGATATTTTTAAAGGTACAGTACAGCGGGGGAGGGGTGAGCGTCTTATAAATCACGTGATTACATCTCAGTGGAAGTAAATTGCTGGCTCAACTTGATTCTTTTTATTTCAAGTTTAGATTTAATTCAGTCTGTGTCTTTAAAGTTTTCAAGCACACAATGTTACCTGTTGTCTTAACATTACCACTGTAAGACAAACTTCCCATCACTCATGCCCACATTAGACTAGTAAGGACCCAATGAGAGCATGTTTGTTGGGTTGGTATTTACATTTTATTATTTATCTTTTGATGTCGTGGATTCATAACCTCCTCATTAACATAATTACTGTATGTATAAGGTCATGCGTTGTTTTTAAAAAAAAAAAAAAAATTACTTCCTTGTAAGACTCGCTACCTGGGAAAACACCTTATCTTTATCTTATTACTAGTTTTACCAGCCCACATAGTTTTGTTTTTTTTTTGTTTGTTTTTTTTGTTTGTTAGTTTTGCTTCTAGAGTTACAATTTAATTATGTTAATTTCTTATTTAGTAGACATTTGAGTTTTTCTATTATACATGTACAGACTTGTGTGTTTATATGTGTATGTTATATGTGAACAGAGAAGTGTGTCTGTAAGAATAAGACTCTAGTTCTACTATAGAAATATATCTGGCAGAATTGTTGAGATGTGTGGGGAATGGTGAGTCTATTTTTTTTTTTTTTTTGGTGATTGTAGTAATATTCTTATAGTAATATTCTTCTTATTTTATAATATATTATAGTACCTATAATATTTAAGCATTTAGTTAATTAACTTTGCACACCCTGCCTAATCAATCCCCAGTCCCCACACCTCTATGCATTTCCTCTTTGAATTGGATGACGACCTAAACTATTGATTATCTGTGCACATCACAATGATTATATCCAGATAAACAGACATAACTAATTAATATGTGACATTTTGTATTTGTTTTTTGTTGTCAGGCATCAAATCCAAATTACATGTGTGGGGTGATTTTACAAATTACAGGTGTGGGTATTTACTCAACTAGGTTTTCATACAAATAGGTTAACAGACATGACACTCGTGGATGAGCATTAGCAAATCAGGCAGTTTTTATATCACTTAACTTACAGTGTACTGAAGCGCGGCTACTGCTTAACTGTTAAACACTTCGGGGCTTTTTCTCTAACTTTTGTTGGCTAAGCGCTTGCACAGCCGTGTGTGCTAGGGTGGAGCAGGATGCTGTTGCTGGGCAAAAGTCAAGGCAAAGTGGGGAAAAAGGATAGATACAGTTATGTTTAGCTTGCTACCTTCTATACAGTACTGCAACACAAAGCCTAACATTAGATAAACTCAGGGTGCCTCAGTATAACGATAAGCGAAAACACACCTGCCTCACGTATATAACGCTAACTATCCAAAATTACCTGTGAGCTAACTGAAACATATTTTATTAAATAAAAAAAGAAAGAAAGAAAGAAAGAAATACTTTACAAGAATAAATAGTTCACAAAACAACCAACTTCACCTTACGAGTGCAGTTAGATAGCGTCAGTCCAGCGGGGGAGGGGGGAGTGTCTTATAAATCATGTGATTGCATCTCAATGAAAGTTAATTTATGACCCAACTTGATTTTTTTTTTTTTTAGTTCAAAAATCAAGTTTAGTATTAATTCAGTCTGTCTTCAAAGTTTTTTAAGTACACAGTGTTACCTATTGTCTCAACAAATACCATTGTAAGACGTTGGGCCAACAACACAAAATATCTAGTTGGAGTTTTTACAGTGTGGAAGAAACCAAGCACACTGAACTGAGGTGAGAATCAAACCCTCATCCCTGGAGATGCAAAAAAGTGTAAACAATTGTAAACAATAATCAAACAGACCAATTATTAATGCAAAGATTTTTTATCTATTTGTATGAAGACCCTTAAAGGACACGAATAAAAAAAATTATAATTCCTGATGCACACCAGAAACGTTCACGTTTTTTTTTTTTTTTTTTTTTTACACGTTCTTTTTTGGGCTTTATGTATTTCTCTTTTTATTCAAGCAAACTTTAAAATTTTCATGTTTTACAATTTTGAAAAATATGCAGAAAACAATGCTCTGTAATAAACAGCAATATGAATGTAGTTAAGGAACTCAGAGTCAATAAGTAGGCAACATAAACAATATATTATTGTAAAATCTGTACTTAATATTAAACTTTTAGTGTTAAGAAATCCTTATGCAATATGCATAGAAATGTCTAAGATATAGTGAAATTTGGTCATTTTAGGGGCTCATACCTTAGGATAATCTTTAAAGTAACTGTAGTCATTCAGTTGATGAAAATTGAATGAACAAAATATTTAGCAACATGATATATTAATTAGACAAAGTTCAAAAGTAAACCTCCTGGCCCTGAGTGATTGTTTTAAATGTGGCTAATTGGTGTAAAATTGACTTGCAGACTGGGTTTGACCCAGATATTTTTTCCGGACTGAAAGCTTTGTCTATAAAAAGCAATCTGCTTCGTTCAGCAATTTCTGTTTCATTCGTATGAACGTTGTTAACGCTGTAGTTTTTTCCAGTATAACTACTAGAGTCTTTGTTATAATTGAACCCAACCTTTTTCCAAGTTATTTCTTATCAGAGCCTACCAAACCCATACTTATTCATTTCTCTTTAATCTGATAATGGCTTTCCCCTTGCTATTTTATTACACTACACTACACAATACTTTTGTTCACTCTATCATAGATCAACAGCCAGGCTCATACTCAATATCTTTTCAAGAGACTAATTCAACAGTCTGTATTGATTCTTCTACATCTTAAAATTATAAAGATTTATAATCTGGCATCATGTGAAATGTGTTGGGTTCCCTTTAGAGTCTGGGTCCTTTAAAGTTTTATTTCTCATGCATTTACCTTTATGCTTTCACTTTTGCCCTTTTGTTAATGTTCCATAGCTTTGACATGCTGTAGCATGCATTGTAATTTCTATCAGTAAACAATTTTCACAAAATTTCACTTGTTCAGAAACTAACAGTGCCTCAGTCTAAAAGCCCTTGAGGAAGTTAGTATAGCATTGAAAAAAACACAAGACATTAGGCTTTGCGTTACTTAAGGGTAGAGACGTATAATTTAGTCTTTCAACACAGAAAAAAGAGAAAGAAACCACACCCTTACATACATTTATTTATTTACTCATTGTCTATACCGCTTTACCCTATACAGGATCATGGGGAGCCTGGAGCATATCACAGGAAAATCGGGGTACACTCTGGATGGGGTGCCAATCCATCGCAGGGCACACATACACACACACTTTTCCATGTGAGGTTCCTTTGACTTTTCTTTAAGGGACCTGCAGTTAATGTTTGTGTATTCCTATATATTTCTACATTGTGTTTAATTTTGTCTTGCTGTTTATTTCTTAATTTTCTGTCATGATGCTTCATGTCATATTATGCTAAGGAGTTCATCCCAGGAAACTTAGGGTGCAAGGACACCCACAACCAATCACACATTATGGGCAGTGTGGAAATACCAGTCAACCTACTGTGTATGTCTTTGAACTGTGGAAGGGAATTGGAGTACCGGGCGGAAATCCAGCAAGCACAGACATAACATACAGTAGAATCTCCACACACACAGCGTGAACACAATCTTCAAACTCTCAAGCCAAGAATTTGCTAATCACTAAGCCACAAGTTACCTTATTATTATTAGTAGTAGTATGTTAGTATAGTAGTAGTAATTGTAGTATTGAATGAATCCTTGTTTCTTCATCAGAGGTTCTAATGGAGCCAATATTTTGTATGTTTTTGTTTCTCCTACCACAGATGTAGGGTTCTTATAGTATGGTCTACAGAAAAACTAAAGTAATAAAACTGCATTTAAATGTACAATGATTGTTTCTTTCCAATGACAGCTTTAAAGCAAATATGTATGCTATTTCTTCACTGTTTGAGGAAGAAGTTTGAACTTACTGTATTACCATTAAAACAAAAAAATTCTAGAGGTAAAAAGAGAAGGAGGAAATGAATTATTTTACACTCCTTACTCAATGTTCTGATTACCAATGCAACTTCTTATCACACATGCTCACATTAGACTAGTAAGGACCCAATGAGAGCAAGTTGGTTGGGTTGGTATTTACCTTTTCTTATTTATCTTTTGATTTCAAGAATTTAGAACACTCCTCATTAACATGAGATCATGGGATTTTACTTCAAATGTTTACTTCCTTGTGAGCTTTGCTACCTGGGAAAACTCTTCACCCGCGTCTTATTACTAGTTTTACCACCCCACTTATTATTATTATTTTTTTTTTTTGCTTCTAGAGTTAAATTTTTAATTATGCACGTATTGCTCGTTTCATTTTAACCTCCAGACCAATATCCATTAGTATTATCAGCAAAATGTAACCTCTCTGTATATATGCCCAATGAATGAGACATGTTAATTTTATTATATTTAGTAGACATTTGAGTTTTTCTATTATACATGTACAGACTTGTGTGTTTATACGTGTATATTATACGTGAACAGAGAAGTGTGTCTGTAAGAATAAGACTCCAGTTCTAGAAATATATCTGGCAGAACTCTAGACGTGTGGGGAATGGTGAGTCTACAAAAAATTATATTCTTTGGTAAGTGTATTAATATTCTTATAGTAATATTCTTATTTTATTATAATATATTATAATATCTATAATATTCAATAATTTAGTTAATTAACTTTGCAAACCCTGCACAATCAATCCCCAATCCCTACCACTGCTCTATGCATTTCCTCTTTGAATTAAATGACGATCTAAACTATTGATTATCTGTGCACATCACAATGATTATATCCAGACATAACTAATTAAGATGTGACGCTTTGTTCCTTGTTGTCAGGCATTATACTTCACCATCCTCATTATTTCAAAATGCTAGTCCTTGCAACATTATGCTATTAATGTTCTGTGCCCTATTGACTTAATTATTGAGACAGCAAAATGCTAAGAATTAAAGGCTTTGCATTATCATGCAATTAGCAAAACAGATGCTAGTAATTAAAGTGTCAGTGTTGGTATGTATTGTATTATCAAATCTTCTTACTGTCTTCATTTTGTTTGCATTACAGTAATGCTTGTCCCTAGTACAAAGAGTAGTTTTGTGGTTAATGTTCTGCAGTCATTTTATTTTAAGGCTGTGATGAAAAAGAGAAAACATACTTAAACTTTGATGTGAGGTTAAATTTATATAAAAAAAAAATCAGCATTTGATGAAAGTATGAATTACAATTTTTTTTATTGACAGTAATGTATTAGTCCTTCAGTTGAAAAACTTAAAAAATTATAGTTTTTTTTTTTCAGTTTTAAATGCAATAACAAAAATTGTTAATTAATTTAAATATAAAAATTATTAGATGTGCAATTTTTTTCAAAAATAGTGTACAAAACATCTATTACATTTAGATAATATATTTATTAACTGTTTAGGTATCATTTATATTTAAAACATAAATTATAAAAAAATTACCAGTAAAAAAGAAACAAAAGCAAAATGCTTAAATTGAAAAATAGAAAAACTAAATTCATTGGTATTATCAGGGTGTATTTTACCTGTGGTAAAAGAATAGAGAAGGGGGTGGGGGGTCAATAGATTGACAAGACCTAGTGCAAAACAGTGCGTGTTCATACCCTCCACCATTTAGTTCCTCCTCCCGAGGCTTAAAATACACCAACAGCAGCTGCCTCATGCCAGTTGACAGAGATCACACACAGAGATCACACAAATACACAACCAGATCACTTCACTTCACAAACACACAGGGTATTGCTGTCTGACTCATCCAGCCAGAATGCGAAACATTTTACGCAGACTCTCCTCTGCGCAGGTATCACGGCCAAGCTTGACTGGCTCGTGCTGTTCGATGATTGCGGGTTCTGCAGTACTTTACTGCGCCACGTGTGATCAGCCGCTCAGCAGCCGCTGTGTCATTAAGGGCACACACCAGGATCATCATCTGAAGGATTTAAAGGATGCAGTGCATGATCAAGTGGTAAGAGCTGTTTGCACTTTAATTTAAATGACTAAAAATAAAACCTTCTTAAAATGTCTACGCATGAAATTGTAACTAAGCAATAGAGAGATAAATATATTTATACACACCACAAGTTGCAGATCACAAGCAACAATGAACCTGTATGTTCATAAATGAGAAGGATTCATTGTGTCCATTCAGCTTTATTTAATGTATCATAGAAAAAACTACACAAACTTTCCGATGACCTGAGATCAAGAGAAAGGGAGTTCGGCGACCTTACACCAAGGATTGAAGCAGCAGAGAGAAAACTCGAGGTGAGATTTAAATAAGGTTCTTATTAAGAAATACAACAACAGCAATAATAGTAATAATTATTATTATTTGTTATTATTGTTATAAATGTTGTTGTTGCTGATGTCATTATAATAATAATAATTAGTAGTAATAGTTGTAATGCATCATGTGCACCTAATGCATCACATTTAATGTTTTTAAGCTTTTTAAAAATAGTCTATTAAACAGGTTTTCTTTTATTATTATTATTATTATTATTATTATTATTATTATTATTATTATTATTATTAATAAAAAAAATTGTAAAAATGTTCATGATAGTTATTTAGTGATTAGGTTTTTTTTTTAAACATTTCTCTAGAGAAAGTTCTAGGGAATGAAGCATAAGCAATGTCCGGATTGAAACAATATAATAAGAATACAATATACCAATTTTGTGCTATTATGCATGTAATTATGATTGCTCATTTAAAATTCCTCTAATGTCCAGGAGATGTGCAGAAGGACGCAGGAGATGCTTCAGCAGGAGTACCGTACCCTGCAGACTTTGATCGAGCAGAATCAGCAGCAGGCTTTTTTCATCTTAAATGCACAAACGCAAACAATCAAGCGGCAACTCCATCAGCTGCTCGAGGACACGCAGAACTACCAGAGCAAGTCCACAGCCATGAGTGAGGACATAAAAGAGCTTATCAGCAAAGAAGAGAGAGAGAATCCAGCCAGTCTGCTGGTAAACACTTTTACTACTACTACTACTACTTACTATTATTGTTGTTGTTGTTGTTTTTGTTGGGATAAGTTTGAATCTACTATAAAAGCAACATTTCAGCACAATACTAAGCACTTGCTTTCACTTTCACTTGCTTTCTGCAGGGGGAGATTAGTGCATTTGAGACCAGGTGAGTAACACACACATCTTATTTATTAATTTATTAGCTTATTAAAGTTCTAGCCCAGAACTTTGAAATCAGAGTTTGAAAGACATTGTGTTTTTTTTTGTTGTTGTTTTTTTTGCAGCCTACATACAATAAACATGTTTTACTCCTCTGTGGAAAAGAAGCTAAAAGTCGATGACACGAGACTTAAAGCTTTGGAAAACTCCATCAAGAAAATAGTGGAAAAAAATAAAGAGCTTCTGCCACGGCCATGGGAATGTAAGTGCATTCGAGTATTTTTAATAATAGTTAATGAAAACTTATTCATAAAAGCTAGTTAAGTAATGACATGAGAAATGAGGGAAAATTAGGGAACAAGAATCAAAGTGTAGCAATGAATTGAATATTAAGCCCTAATTTGCTACATAT
>JAOVVB010118068.1:0-12587 GCA_028570985.1 Heterobranchus longifilis
TAGTGTATAAGATATATATATATATATATATATATGTATATGTATATATATATATATATATATATATATATATGCGTGTGTGCGTGCACGCTTTGTTTTCATGGCAAATTGTGGTCCTGCAGACACCATATCCATATGTGGTTATTTTGACCACTTTTACCCAGTGTAATGTTAGTTTTTATCTTTGTATTGGGTCATAAATGAAACAAAAAAAAAAGATTTTCTTACCCAGCTTCAATCTTCTCATCAACCCCCCTGACAAAAGAGCTTATCTACCAAAACTTGTTCTTCAAGTAGCCTACAAACAAGACGACGACGACGACGACGACAACGACAACGACGACAACGATAACGACAACAACAACAACACAAATCTCCAGGGAAAAGACAAAAGGATAAAAACAGTCATCAATCAGCAATGAATCAAATACAAGAGTATGTGTTAAAAGCCTAGATAAGCTACTATATCTACAATAACTCAATTTAACAATTGCAGGTACAGATATAGTCAACAGAAGATTCAATAATAATACTTTAAAACCAGCTTGATTTTTACTGATTGATTGATTATTTTATTTATTTTATTATTTGTTTAGACAAACTCAATACAAGACGCAATACATTCTGTTTAGTATCAAATGAAATCCCGTGGTTTAAAGAATGTGAAGTAAATAAGAATCCGTTGGAAGGCCTGTATAGAAGCAAGTCAACTCTCCTCTTTCCTGCAGACAGTGAAAATCCGGGCCACTGATGAGCTCAGGGAGTCAGTCAGGCAGCTGTAGCCTTCCACCTGCTCCCTGGCTCAGGCACCCATGGGAGCAGGTTTGGATCACACCTTGCATGCAGCGCTCTGGCCCCAGGAGATGCCAGGCGACAGAAGGCCTTGTCCAGACTTGCCAGCTTACAGTCAGTGTGACTCCCGCCGTACAGGTCAGGCCTGTTTTCTTCTGTCTAGCCTGGAGCCGTGTGTGGGATAATTAGCAAACTTTCAGGGATGAGTTTACCATTGGATTAACTGTAACACCTGAGCCACCACCATACGGGATAATGTGTGAAACTGGTCTGACATCTATTTCCAGAGCTACTTTTAAGTTTCCTATTTGATAGTATTTGAATGCTGTGAATGTTTTTTAACAATTTGTGTTCCTGGAAAAGGGGGTTGATCCATAAGACCGGATGACATATACCTGTTTAAAACAGATGTAAAGTGGAGATTAGTATCAGTTTAGATGGTCTGAAAATCATCAAGACAAGGCAAGTTTATTTATAAAGCACATTTCAGCAGCAAGGCAGCGCTTTACATAGAACATTAATAGGACATTTAAAAACAGTTAAAACGGTCATTTAAAAGAATGGAAGGTAAAAACAAGCTGAGATAGATAAAATACAAGAATAAAAGTTACAGTTCAGTGCGAGAGATCAATCAAAACTTGTATTAGGAAAAATGCTCAGTGTGTCTCTGTGTGGTTTAAAACATACTGAAGTTTTGCAGTTAAAATCTCATAAATGTCCAAATTAAAACATTTTTTATAGGTCATAATTTATAGTGGATGTATAACTTGTGACAAATTACTTTCTTCATTAATTACTTTATCCATTTGTTAAGGCTCTATAGACATTAACTATGTCATTTGATGACTTACTAACATTTATGACTGCAGACTTTATGGCTGAATAAATGGATAAAGGCTCTTTCTTTTCGTAGTTTAAGTCTGCAGTTCTGAATGTTATTATGTTGTTAAGCCCGGAGGGAATCGTGCATTTGGTTGTGTGTGTATCTGTCTGTCTGCAGCTAATGTCCCATACTGCTGGACCCATCAGCCTAATATTTTTTGTAAATATTTATGCCATATGCTCAAGGACCTCTTGTGGTTGCAGTGACTCACAATTTTTGAAAAACATATTTTATTGGCACTTTTATAGCGTCATTGACTGCTGACTCACTCCTCTTAACCGGGCGATGGGCCGGCTGGGTGAATGTACCGAAAAATACAGGTTGGAAATTCGGGTACCATTTTTGAGCTCCGATTTATCTGAGTTGACGTCAACACAAGCTAACATGGTGGCCTTCGTTGTTATGGTAAGAATGAAAATATTATTAAAGTGTTTGTTGATATTTCAAGAGAATTTGATAGTGTAGTTATGCAATATTTGTTTTTCTCGTTTATATTTTACTCTGATTATCGCAATATGTGGTATTTAACAGCATAATATGTCAAACTTCTTTTGGGCATCCATTGTTTTCCCCCGAGTTGTCTTGAACGCAACATAAATTCCCCGTCAGATTACTTGGCACCATAACTTCAACGAACACTAGAGGGAGACGGCTCGCAACAAAACGTCAATACACGACCACTAGAGGACGCTTAACTCCAAATCGTAACTACAGGTCGTAAAATAAGCTCCCTGTACAAATAACCTATGGGGACGTTTTTTGGAGGATAGGCTAAAAACAAGCCTTACCTAGTCTGTTGCAGGCCACATTTTGGCCTTTGTCGTACACATCTGGCAGAGATCTACACTCGACTGAGTGCACTTTTCTAGTTCATACATTTTTTTGGTCTCCAAAACTGAGTTACAGGTGCAGGATAAAGGGATCAGAGATGTATGATACGACATCTGCCTATCCAAAGTGCTCATGGAATCACCACTTATGACCAACAGTTCACGACTGTGAAGCCCCCACATACTGGATCCTGTCTGGCAGAGTGCACTGTGCAAGTCACTCCAGTATTTCAAAATCCACTTGATGCTGCATTACTGTGTTGTACTGTAGCTCACTGGGAGCCTCGGGCCTTTGGGGACTAATCACGTCTGTCACGCATACTGTCGTAGCCCCACAAATCCAAAGGTGAGAGGCATTAACAGTCCTGACAGATCTGCTTGTGCAAGAGTGCGGCTGCGTTACACCGGGCCTGTGGGCATCAGCTGGGAAAACAAGCTGAGACTGATAACAGATCAGGCCCACATTCCATCCCGGGCTGTGTCGAGGGACAAAGCAGACCACCGATTCTCACACACGGTGATAGCGATTAGCGTGGGAGAAAGGGTGAGGCCTACAGAGGCGCGCGGTCGGCGGCGTTTCACAGAGCTCCTCTGCTTTGATATGTATCTCATGTCACGGCCAGGTTACGCGTCATGTGAACGCCTCTGTGAGAGAAGAAAACAAAAACATACATCTCACTGGCTTTATTCGGTGTCAGTTTTTAGGCTAGTCTGTTTTTAATAATGTGAGGAATGGTTTGGCACCGTAAGGCCCAGTTGCTGACAGACCTCCCGAGGCGCTGAGCAGGCGCTGCGGGGCCATGCTGTGCAGGCCTGGCGGGGCCCGGCTGGACGGCTGAGTGCAGGTTGCCCAGCAGGCTGTGTTGTCTCAGCCTTCAGCCAGGGATGATAGATGGAGCTGGAAATGCTCCCAGAGAGGGGGTGAGCACATGTGTGGCAAGACGTGGCAGGTGGTGAGCGCTGACTTGACAGCAATTAAATGTACAAATCTTTGATTAAGCTCATGGGAAGGCAGTCATTAGCAACACTGACACACGCACAGCCTTTCTTTCTTTCTCTCACGAACGTACACACAGCCACACATTTTTCATCCTGAGTAACATATACTGCAGTGACTAATGTATACTTTCTAAAGAGGCAGTTTTGTTCATTTTTGATGTGCCCTTTGATGTTAATGTCATTACTGCAGCAGATAGGAGTATTTTGCATCATCAACGGTTGCATTGTTATTTTTTAACAATATGTTATCTTAAAACATTTTGCACCATCAGCCTTGAGATTGTATTTCTTTTTCTCTCTGACCTTTTTCCGCTCCACTTTTTCACTTTTTCGATCCTTTATCCATTTAATTTGTATTTTCGCTCCTTCTGTCTTGATTTCATTCGATTATTCTCGCTTGACCTCTGAAGTTACATGGATGGATACACTCGAATGTGTGGGGAGAGGCGGTCGGTACCATTAGTATAGGTAGCCTGTTGACAATTTTGGGTCTGTGTAACCCCTAATCAGATGGGCTGTGGGTCACGGCTGGCAGGTCATGTTTTCCCCCACATTGTTGGTGGCGGCCCATCTGGCATTTGCCAGAATTGATTGCCAGTTTGAGCCTGTCTTACCGTAAATTAATGAATATTTCTGTTGCTTCTTTTCAAAAACGATGGACTAAATTGAACAGAAACTGCTTATTTGACTGTTGCTGGATTGTTTGTAAGTGGCATTAACAGACTAATTCACAATTTGTGAAATTAGTCTGGGACGCAAATGCATAGACCTACAACCAATCAGAGCAACGAAACGTGACGTACAACCAATCAGAGCAGCGCACTGAGAGACATGCAGGTTGATGGTGCTTGGTCTGTTTTGAAACAGGAAAAAAATGGCAGCCTGGACACAAACTTTCTAACTGCTTATGTTTGAATGTTTGATGTGAATTTCTGCTGAAAGTCGCCAGGTAACATAGCTCTTTTTTTCCATAACATCAACATAGGGTCGGGGCACAAACTCTTATTTTACAGCTCAACAGAACACTAAAATATGTTTCTGAAAAGATTTTAGGCAAGAAATAGGCAATGTAGTAACATAATCGTGATTCATATTTGATCAGCCTTACCTAGTTTCACAGTTTGGTGTGAGTTTCCTGAGCATAGTGTGAATGAGTACTGGCAGCAGCCATCTTTGTTGACAATAATGCCTTCCTCACAGTCCTCCTCTGTGACAGAGGATGATTGACAGGGGCTTAAACCCGCCTCATATGAGATAAACAGTTGTGACTGGATCTACAAGTTTTTAGTCGATGGAAATCTGTCTGACTGGGAGGGAGGCCAGACCCATGAGTCTGGCCTCAGTGAAAGAAATGAGCTTAGCAGAGAGGTCTGGGATTCCAGACTACCCAAGTGCAGAACACAGACAAGGATACAGATGAAGTTTAACACGTTTATTGCAATGTTACTGTAGATAGTGATGTGTTTAAGAGAGGGGGTGACTGGAGCAGACAGAGGATGGAAAGCCGCAGGACGCTGCGGCAGGCAGAGGAAGCAGGGGAGTGATTGTCGGCAGATGGGCAAATAGGAATCCTGGAGCACAGGGAACAAACAAGCATTAACATGGGTAACAAGCACAGAAGGAAAACTCTTCTAAAAAGATAACACAGCTTGGCCTGAGCGTACCACTGTGACTGGAACAATGATCTGGCACAGAGCGAGTTGATATGCTGAAGAGGTGACAAGCTGATTGCAGGCAGGTATGTTGGAAGAGCCGGGAGCCACGAGAGAGAGAGAGAGGTGATGAGCAGATTGATGGGAGGCCTGTAGAGTGAGCAGGGACCCAGGGACCAGGAGAGTGAGAGAGAGAGAGAGAGAGAGCACACACAGGGGGGAGCACAGGAGACACAGGGAAACAATATTTCAAAAGGCTTTTCTCTCTCTCTTATGAGCAATAGAATAATAGGTTTCTTGTGTCTGTCGTTCCTTCTCACTGTATGTTGTTAAATGTCAGTGACAGAGCAAAACATAAAACGAAAATCTTTTTTTTTGAGCAATGTGTGTCTGTAGATCTGGCCATCATTCTTACAAAATGATGTGATGACATCACTGATACCGATTAGTTCAACAGATCTTTGCCATTTGTTTGGAAGTAAAACCAAAAGTGGCATTTTATTTCCATCTATTGCATTGTAAAACATCATGCACACACAGCTATGATACTATCAATCTGGATAGTATCAAAGAGTAATTTAGAAGTTTATGTTGTTATTGTGGTTGTAACTTACTTCCAAATAAGCTCTTTGGTTAATATGGTTGGATTGTAGACTTATTTCAAACCTGTTTATTTGATTGCTTGTCTTGTTGCCCCAATCACTCTGTTATAAAACTAATGATTAAGTGGCACATTCTCGTAACTCAGCAGTTAACCCAGAGAATAACATAATGTCAATCACTGATGTGGATGGTGGCTAAGACTATGAAAATAAAAACCTGGGTTGTAAAACTTGGGTAGAAAATAGCAGGAAAAAGCAGCACTCAGTCTGGCTGTGTCCCTATACTTCATTCCTTAAAGCTCCTATTTGTACATCACTTGTCCCGGGCATGCAATAAATGCTATACCACACACCCTGAACGCACCATCACAACACTTTGGGAGGAAATTATAAAGAGTAATGTGCACTCTCACATGTGTGATCACCATCTGTAAAACTGCAAGTTTTACAATGTGGCTTCAGTCCAGTTTCATCATGACATCACCATTCTGTGTTTGGACATTTACTTGATTTGACTCTAAGTAGAAGCACAGATTGGTTTGTTATGATTAATTGGCTAATCAGGTTCTGTCTTGATAGGAAACAAATATGAGTATCCATGACAAAACTGACAAGGACATTTGGTCCATCACTCCAGTAGGCTCAGTCTTTAAATCCTAAATATAACACATATGAACCAGCTCCTAACTATCTGTTGTGTTAAACAAATAAATAAGTTATTGATTAATTCATTCTTAGTGGTCTCTCCTGGATACACTTCTCATCCCTCATACATCTGTATGGTAAAGTGGTAAAAGAGATCAAACTATGAGTTCTGCAAGATGCTAGGAAAGGTACATCCATACATCAGTCTCTCGCATGTAGAAAAAGGTGTCACCTTTATGCAGTGTATCACACACCTAACAAGTCCCTTTAGAGTTGCCACTGTCATCCTGTGGGGCTCAGAGTAGTAATTGCCATCCTCTCCCCAGCTCACTAATGAGAGTCAGGTCGTTCCCTATACCCAGGCTGCTACCCCGGGTTTTGGACATATCTCACTGTCTATATCCCATAATCCCATTGTCTAGGAAACAGAGGAATGCTTACAGCTTTACACCTGACAAGCCTCCAGTGAATTCGATCAGCTCTCAGTTACCACATGGGATTACTGAACATAAATCACTGCTCAGAGCAAAGTAAAGGCTTTCAAATGTCACTGTGTAGCTCAACTCGTGTATCTTTTATATAAACAGGTATTTTCAAGGCACAACTTCTCTATCTTGAGGGCAAATTTATGTTGTTGTTGTTTTTATGTTGTTGTTTTTGTGTTGTTTTTTAACAACAGTTTTACAATTTGATTACAGTTTTGGTAGAAAGAGTAGTTTTTTGTCTGAATGTCTCATCTTAAAGCATAGCTCTTTATCTTCAGTGGCTGTTGAGTTTGCTGCTGTGCTCCTTTCATGGGAATCTGTCACCGTGGCGATGTGAAGGTGCTCCCTCTCAGCCAGAGCCAGGGGAGACGGCAGCACATCCCACCGGACCAAATCCATCTTCAGAATTACACCAGTCGACTCTTCGTGATGAGGTAATCAGAGACGTGGAGTTTAATGTGACACTGTTACATGATAATTATACTGTACCTGCTTCTAATTCAAAAGGAAATCACCAAAAAACGTAAATAAAAACATTAAAACAGACTTATAAAAAGTAGATTTCATATTGGCATTAAACCACAAAATCTAAATTTCTAGTAAAAAGTAAATACAATTTTTAAAGTCAATCTGTGAAGCATTTTATATGAATGGCCATTATTTGGTCTCCTCTGCTGATTAATAGCCTAATGATAATATTCTTAACACCTTTTTATGGGATCCCTTTGTCCCAGGATAAATGTTTTCCTGCAGGATGCACAGTGGATGTTATGTTTCCAGAAGCAACAACAAGCTTCAAATTAAATATTGTTGAGTATCTTTTTTTCTATACGTTGGACCTGTGCCTGCAGTACATGGGGTGCAAAGGTGCAAAATCCTAAAGCAATAACCACTTGTTAACAAAGGTGTCACAACAAAATAAGTGTAATGTAAGTCCAATATTTACTCCCCTTTTAGCTCTGTTTTGGTCTCCACTTACTCCTGAGGGAAATGCTGAGTGCTAATGTTCCATTTTCTTCACTAGCTAGTTGCTTAACTTTGCTTACCTGCCATTTGGTGCTAGGCAAGTAGTGTATGGTTGTTCATATTTGCTGAAAACTGTTGCCTGCATGCTAACGTTAGCTGCCTCAGTTAGTGCAAAGTGTGAAGCCCCTTCAACGGATTCCTCTTGCTCCTCCTGGTACAAATACTGTTTTCAGTGTTGGTCACGTTTCTCTCACTTGACACCAGCTGCGTCATCATAGAAAACTCGACTGTAATTGGCACATTGCGGCTTGTGGAATTGTGGAACTTGTAGTTTTTGAATAATTAGCATTGGGTTACGGTAGGTTGTAATTTTAACTTGCACACTGCGCTTCTAAATTATTTTTCTGGTTAGCACATATCTATTTTTAGGGGCAAGTGCAAGTGACATACTCGCAATGCAGAGCCCTGTTTGAGTGTTGACACTGTAATCTAGGTTGTGATCATAGGCTGTAGCCTGTCAGTGTAAATCATGTATGGTAGAATATATCTACAGGTGTTGATATTGCCCTTCAGGTTGTGATAGGCCGAAGCCTGTCAGTGTAAATCTCGTATGGTAGAATACATCTACATGTGCTGATGTTGTCATCCGGGTTGTGACCATAGGCTGTAGCCTGTCACTGTAAATCATGTAATTTCCAACAAATAGTATGCTAAAAACCTATAACAGTAAACTTTGACTACTGAATTGTGCATGTGTAATCCAAGTCTGGGGTTAATGAGAGTGTAATTTGCAAGGTGTATACAACCAAAATAATGAGCTCAAAGACACTAAAAAGCTCTGTAGAATTGAGGGGAACTGCAGAGTAGGCTGATATTCTCTTTGGGTTTGACACTATGACCCTTTTGACTTTACACAGTGATTTGATCCATTGTTGATATAAATTATTGATAAATGGAGCTTTAAATCTTAGTCTGCTGTGTTAGATTATAGTGCTTTCATTGAAATGGTTTCTAACGGTTGTCTGAATCTGATAATGTCAGAGATTAAATGTACTTCTGATGATAAATGTCTGATGATATTTTTGTTTTGATGAAGTCAGGATGTTGCTCACGTCACATCATTATATTAAGACAGATCATGTTAGATGATCAATTGCATTTGCTGGGCCTTGTTTTATTTCCCCATGTTTCCGTGCTCCTCCCCTCTTCTAAGAATACGCCGGCCGGCCTAATCACAGGAACCGACCCAGGCTGGAGGTGCATGCCTTTGCACATGGCAGCACAAATTAAAATGTCTCCTGCCGCCCGCCTCTCTAATTCCCTGGCACTATGCCCTGGCCTGTCCCACGAATTACAACCAGACCTCTCCATATGGTGCAGCCAGCATGGGGCAGGCCAGCTTATTGACATGAGCTCCTCCCTGAACTCTCTAAGTCAATAACGGAGTAGCTCAGAACACACACATTTAACCATCCACAGAGTGTTAACTCCATAACATTACTAGGAGCTATAGTAAATGGATTTGGAGCGTATTAGCAGGATTTTCTGTCCCTTATCAAAAGGAGACTACTACTCGATACACAACACATATGTTATTCAGAGAAAGAATCAAGAGTTTATCCAATCCTGGACTGTTTAATCTCCCATGAGCTACACTGGGTGATTCTGGGCAGGGGTCTCTCCATCTTTCCTAAGTCTAGACTAAAAACAAAAAGACTGTATCATGTCTACTGTGGCTCTTTGGCTTTTTCGCCTCAATTTCCTTGTCTTGTCCACACAGTTAACAGTTTCTAAGAGTCACACTCTCACAGATTTTTTTTTTCTTTTTCTCTGCTATAATCTCTATAATTATAGTATTATTATCCCTCAGCCACCTAAAGATGTATTGTTTTCTTATCGATGATAAGCGGTGATGGTTCAGATTATTTCCTTTTAGAACCTTTATAAGTCAAGACATGGGGATTTTCCATTTGTATAAAGTCATAGGTTGATGCTATTTTTGGTCACATCAAAATAGTTACTTTAAAAGAACAGGACTATGTGATATTACCATAGCAACAGTGCAACAGTAGACCTGTATTATAACAGAAAACGAGCATGACAGTTAACAATGGTAATTAAAGAATTAAGAAAGGTGTATTAGGTAGTATTTAGTATTTTAGTAGTAATGTTCTAATGAGGGCAATGATAGAAGTTATTTTTTTTAAGGATCCCCACAGCATTGCAGCTGCAATTCTTCCTGTGGTCCACAAACAGACTTTAAACAGTCACAATGCAACATTACAAGAGAAAATAGCCTGATATGTAAATGGAACATGATTGACCGAACTGAGAATGTTTTGTTTCAGTGTTTATGTCGGTAACAAAACATAAACACATTTCATAACCCCTTTATACATATAAAACCTTCAAAAATAAAAGTTTAGACAATAAATTTCGGGATGAAAGAAGTGAGGGGAGGTTACAGACCAAGCATTTAATCTTAAATAATTGATAACTTGAAATAAAATGCAAGAGTGTTTACCACAACAAAGTTCAGACAAAACAAAAATATTTTGGTTGCGCAAAAGATGAAAAAAAATATAAGCTATAAATTTGAAAAAATAGGGTTTTGGTTGCAGTGTCCTTTGTTTTTATTCTCTGCTTCGTGTATGGCTGATTGTTTCCACTTATGTCTGCTTCTCAGCTTTGTGCAGATGAAGTAATTAGCTAAAAAGCAGACACTACGATCGCTCTAGCTGTGGCTCTTTCTGTTGACTGCTTGAAACACAAGTTGGAATATTTCTCTTATTGTAAACTTGTAAAATCCCTGACACTGTAGTGTAAATGTAATGTAGTGAGGGACAGCCCAGAGGCCGAGCAGACATCCCCAAACCAAAAACCAGACAATGATGTTGTTGTTGACAGAGTTATCAGAAGACAAATCTTTGACCGCAACAGAGATGGGACAAATCCTGCGGTTGGAACACGGAGACGGGCTGCCTCCACCTGCAACTCACTGCCAGACTTTTCCAAACACACATGCTGCTTTGTTAGGATCAGCGATCAGTGTTTGTCAGCCGCACTGAGTGTTGTTGATGGTGTTGTTTTCAAATGTCCTGCTGATGCTTGGTTCTCGCCCACGTGTACCCTGGATGCAGATTATTAGGCCGCGGCTCAGGTAACCGATATGTTCCTGGATAAAACGTAAACAAGCGTAAAACACCTTATGACACGCATGAGTAGAGGGGACACAGAATCTAATACACTTATGAATAATTTCATCACCGCTTGAATGACCCACTGCTGCACCTTTTCCCATTCCCTGCCATTGATGAGTAACACTTTAAAACCCATGACTTATGGCAAGGTAAAGCCAACCTTTAATGAATACTAACATCTGTCGTTTAACTAAATAAAAATGACATTTTGATAACAACAAACTAAAAAAAAAAAGTCTAATTCTCAGAGGCTAAAGTGGCTAATTCAGCATTTGTTGTATGAACAGCTCTCTCAATGGAAAACCAGAGAACCACAACTCATAGTTGTCGGTCATGAAAACAACCCGGAGCAGCTCCATCCACAAGAGAGAGTAGACAATCTTTGTGGGTTTATGGATATTAAGTTGGAACTTAAACATGCAAATGAGCGCTATTGTTCCAAAACCAGAAAATGTACTGTACCACGAGCCACAACCCAGCAACAATCACTGCATCCTGTTGTTTTTAGTCTCTGTGGAAGTGTACAGCTGCGATCTGTTTAGAGACATTAACAATTCAGTGTTGGATTGATATATATGTAATGGAACATTTGCTTTTCTTTTGTCTCTTGTAAGACAGACCACACATGCTGTCGTTCTTAGGAAAAGATGACTTTGAAAAGAAAGAATATTTAAAATGTGAAAGTCAAGGATCAGGGTTCTTCCCATTTCAGTGAATCAGCAGAATAATGCACAAATGTTAAACAGGAAATATTCAGCTATTTACTGTACAGTATAGTGTAAGATAGATTTAATGCAAATTATCCCTTCATCTGCTTTGTCTTACTTCTTCTTTCTTCCTGTTAGAGTTTTATTTTTGTAGATTATTCTTTTGTGTATTTTCATTTTAATTCATCTTATCTTACTGTGGTTTATTTTTCTTTCTTTTTTTTTAATGCTTTATGCAAAACAATCACCTCTATGTTTGAAAAAATGCTGTACAAACAAACCTGCCTCACCTAACTCTTTCTTTCTTCTGTCTGTTGATGTTTTACTTTGTCCATATCTTTTACTTATTTTCCCCCTTTCTTTCCCTCTTTGTCCTCTTGTAAATTTACCATAGAAACTTCACTGTTTACATCCTGTGTGCCTTTCACGAAGACCGTGTTTATTCTTGAGAGTGCCGGTGTGTGACTCTCTTACTATCACTCTGGAGGAAATACCATGAGTCGCGTGCCAGTCGCAGCTAACCACAAACCCAAGCTGGGTGGAGAGAGGCATTTTTCATATAAATCATGGAAAATGGCTTGTTAGCGAGCCATTGCCAGGCTGAGTGAACAGCCATAAATAGACTCCCATTGCATGTAGTAACAGCTCTGAGCAACACAAAGGCAGACTGTAGTAACCATCGCCTGTGGTATAGCTGGGAAAATAGCTCTTATTGTTTCTGTGCATTGCTGAGTTAGTCATGAGATATTACCAGACTGTCAAGTTCAATCTACGAAGCATCAGAAGTGAAGCTTTGAGTCTATTTCGAATGCTTGAAATTCCCAGA
>JAOVVB010118078.1:0-12587 GCA_028570985.1 Heterobranchus longifilis
CCCCCCCCCCCCCCCCCCCAACCCTACATACACAAACCTATGTGCGTGGATGAAAAATCACCGCAGAAAAATAAAGTCGCGGAAGCAAATATGTTTTTAACGAGCCAGCCCATTACTTTGGTGATATGAGAACATAAAAACACAAATTGGGAATAAATTGAGGTGCTGATGCTCGAAAAGCTGAGGCAGAAGAAAGAAAGAAAGAAAACAATGGAGGAGAAAAGGAAAGCAGAAAAACAGAAGAAGGTTAACCACACACTGCCTGATCAGCTAAATGAGTTGCTACATTTACTATGTGCCAAAATGTTTGACTTTGATACCGACACCAAGTTTAGTATCACGGTACTACTACTATCTTAAGTTTTTTTTTTGCCATACATATCAGGGCACATTATACTATGTACATATATGGTTGTATTTATTGGGTATTATGTATATATTATAGTCCTGTCCTGTACGCACTCACGCACACACACGAGACAATTTATAAAATGTGGTATTGTACCGTTTTTAGTGGCAGGGTATCGTGGTACCTTTCTAGTATCGGTATAACGTGCAATACTATAGCTTTTTTTGGCATACTGGCTACTGTGGTTGAATTATGAGCACATGTGGAAATATATATGAGAATAGGTTGGACATTGTAAGAAAGGCAAGAAAAACAGCCATCCGTTCACTGTGTGCACCGTGTGACCAGACCTTCCCTTTTCAACAACAACGAAAAGAGCCTTTAATGATTATGCATTTGATGAGATCTCTCATAATGGCACAAATTTTCTGCAGCCACATGAAAAGTCATTATAGAACTAATGGTGTTCTCCAAAATGTCACAGCAAAAGCATAAAGAGGACAAAAGAGGGGAACAAGCGAGACAGAGTGTGTGTGAGAGACACACAGGAGAGAATGTCCATCTGATGTGAGCAGAAATACACCAGTGGAAAGCAAAACTAACTGCACGGCGGTATGATAGCTGGACACCCTGCTGCTACCCTCATATACTCCGAGTGGTGGTTCTACTACATAATTATGAGTTATGAATTTTACAAGATAACACTCGCTCCCACACACAGCGAACTGGACACACCTAACCTATACATTACATTTTATTCTGACCCAAATGCTGCTGAGATGATAATTGGGCTCAAGACAACTCAAAGCCTGATGACAATATAAACAACATTTGACTGTAAGTTCTATAAATATGAGATTCTTTACTTTCTACCACCTACTACCCGACTACTACTTTTTTATCCTTTCATCCACACCCCCTCTAGTCCTCAATCTCTGCGTAATTCCTCTGTGATGGTGTCCACCAACCTCCTCAGCTGCTTTTGTCTCATTGTAATTCAACAGCCCACCAAGTTTTCCACAAAAGCTGTTGCTGTTCTGAGAAATACACCCACCTTGCATTGAAGAGACCTATTAACCATCACTATGAGATGATATAAGTGGTCCAATTTAGAAGTAGTTTATTGTAGTGAAGACTGACAGACTAGAAGCATGGGTTTGAATGATCATGACTGTATTATGTGTCGTGTCTTGAGTTTGACTAGTGTCAGACCTATCTCCACAGTGCTGTGTCCGTGCTGGGGTAAGGTCTGGATTCAATGTGCTTTCAGTCCTGGATAGTGAAAAAAAACTCCCTGGCCTGTTTGTATTTCCTTAAACCAATCAAAATCGTCCTGGGCGGCACCACCCGCCCCCTGCGTACAGCGACGGTGCATCTGCAAAATAGTGTCGGGACGGAACCCATTTCGGTGTAACACCTACAGGAAAATATTAGAAACATATTCTTTGTAGATCTTTACAATCATTCACTGAAAGAACAGAGCAGGCCTGCCTTATTAACACAATCCAAATCTTCAAAACTTGTCATTTTCAGCGTGGAGGTTGATAGCTCGGAGGTTGTTTTTTTTTTGTATTTTCTGTAGCGAAGGGATTTTGAGAACGTAAACACAGACTTCCTGTTTCCGAGCAGATTTCTCAGAGGCTTTATCCCTGCACTGTTTGCATAGTAAGCCAGACTAGAGTTTGACAACATCACCACAAGCCGCCAGCTCTGACCGTGGTCTTTACCTCCACATGGGAGCCGTCCTTTGATCGCGCGCGGCCCTGAACCACTCAAACACCCATCGGAGCTTGACCCCTCCCACACCCACACACACCACACACCACACACCACACACACACACCACACACCACACACACACACAAAACTACCACTTTCGTCACGTAATTCCACAAATATGCTTGTGCAAACTGACAAAACCCACACAAACATGCTTCTTACCCAGGCCATTATAATCATATGGAAATGGGCTGTCTAATTATCTTTTACAGCATGCAAGCTTGTCTCTCTTCAACTTTCTCTTTGACAGGCAACATTGATCTGAAGAGCCTGACATCCACTGAGAACACAGCCTTAATGCTACTGCAAAAAAAAAAAAGAAGTGTGAATACCCATGCCCTCACTACTAACAATGTATTCATTAAAAATGTATGTATTGTTTGTGAAGCTTTACGTGCTGAACACCACACTTGTATACTTATTTGTGGTTGTCTGTGATTCCTGACACTTCAAAACAAATGTATAATGATTAGTCATCAAAGTCAAAATCCATTAATTTGAATAAGTTATTAACCTGCACAGTATTAAAGAAATACAAAGTGCTAATTAGGATTACAATGTTATCAGGTGAGAGAGCATGTTGCAATGGAATCACAACAAAATATATTGCGACAAACGATATTATTGTCATTTTAAGACCATTTTATGTCAATGATATAATAATAATGCAAGTGCACCCTTCTTAAGAATAAGCTTAATAAAAAATATTAAAATATCCAAACCATTAGGACGCATTCTGCACCGAAGTCTTATAATAGTTGGGGAAACCCTGTTGTTTATTCTGGCATCATGCTGGCGTCATTCTTATGTAAACAAACACGCGTGTAAACACAACGGGCGATATTGTACGATATATGGACGAACTCAATCATTTTTGCTGACCTCGATAAGTCAATAATGTAATTATTGTGACAGATACCCACCTTCGAACTCAGCACAGACAGACAGACAGACAGACAGACAGACAGAAATACAAACACCTGGCAAAGTACTCCGGTGTCTCCAGGACCATATTTTGCCATGATGACACACACAGACTCACAACATGAAAAAATACCAGTGTTGTTGTCGCGGCTGGTAACTAATGCAATTTTTTTTTTCGATCTACATGAGTAAGAGAAAATGTAAAAAATGACGTAAAAAATGTATTTTTTGGATTTTCTTGTGGATTAACCAGTCTTTAAACACTTGCAGTGTCCAGAGTCATCCAGCTGTGTCTTTTAACCTCTCTTACATCTTCTTCTCTTTTTCTATTTCTTTTCTTTACTGGGGACAGTTCAGCCATTAACCATGAATCCAAAGTTGTGTGCTTTCCAAATATATAAAAATGAATATTAGAAAGAGCAACAGAAAGCTAAAGTTGTGTTGTTGTTTTTGCCACAGCTGAGGTTAAATTGACCAGACTTCTTTCTGCGGATTGATCAACGTGTTCCTCCAGAACACTATTTTACATGGCAACGATCTGCTATACTTAGCAATACAATACCGTGATTTACCAATCAGAATGGAGTATTCAACAAAGCAGTGTCATAAATATAGATTTAAAGCAAACAATGTAAGAACCACTTTCCATAGCTTCTATGTCACTCACCACATACATGGCATGTGCCATAATTGCTTTGTAACGACTGCCCCAGCACTATATTTTCACCCAGGTATAGTGCACAACTGTAGCAGGGAAATGACCCTCTGTGTTGCTTTCTGCACACACAGTATGTTGCCCACAATTCTGTAACAACCAAATTTAGGATATCTTAGGATAGCTCTGACAATTTCAGATCCTTCTGGACATTATTCCAGGAAGAGGAGGCAGCGTATTTAAAAGCTTTTTTTGCAGAGTTCAGTTCGAACCTCGGGGACAATATTTTAAATATTGCACTTATTATATTTCTTGGGGATTTTGTGATTACTAAGATAGGAATATTACAGACCTGGAAATGATAAATGCATTAAGTGTAGTACTCCAGCAATAGCAACTGCCATACTTCAGTGTTATCATAGTGTTATCCTCTAAGTCATAGTGCCCCCCACAGTGCTAGAAACAAACTGATTTAGCAGACAAAGTTAGTTTTAGCCTGTTTTCCTGTTTCTGTAAAAAATTTAAAAAAAATTTAAAAAATTACTACACTTACTATCTATGTGTTGATTTGTATCCCCATTAACTGTTACATCCTGGGACACAGTTTTAAAAAATGGCTACATGTTATTAACAGATAGTAAAATTACATTTAAGGTGCAGTCCTCATAGCACTCTATTTGCTATTAAGATGTTTCTAAAACATATTAACATTTTAACAAATAAAATAAAAATCATAACTATGTATATTTTATTTTGATAATTTAATTTCCACAGTCTCTAATATAGGATGCACTGCTGATAAATGCGCTCACAACCCTCCTTCAAATCACAAAATAAAAAAAGACTACAGCAAAACAAAGATATTAACAAACTTATTTATCCATTTTAACACCCTTTCAGTTTCTACATCTTTCTGTCTCTCGTCTTGCTGTGTTGTGACGTCGGAGTAGAGGTAGGTTATTAGCAGATGCCTGTATCCTGGAGAGAAATGGCAAACTGATTTTGTGATCTTTGAGAGTTTCGTCTAATTGGATGTTATTTATTAGGCGAAAAGAAGCCCCAGGAAAGGGCAGCGCTCTTCATGTTATTGCTCATTTTCCCAGGCCTATGGAGAAGAATATATTTCTCTGCGCTCTCTTGATAAACAAAGAGAGATGGAAAGAAATAGCTGGTTTATTCCACATGCCAATTAAAATACTTCTACTTACTGTACAGTAGACCATGAATGGAAGTATGAGAAAATACATCCATTTAGTAAAACGTAAGTTTGACAAGAGCATTCATTTCATTAAAATAAATATTTTAGTGGTAAGAAATACATTTAATCCTTAAGGCTTTTACACACAGGGGGCATGATGAATAAACAACACGAAAATGCAAAATACTCCGTGTTGTTGTTTTATAATCCTCATAAGTATACAACACAACATGATTGGTTGATGCTTTTATTCGCAAAAGAGAAAAATTAAATTTCCCTCAGAGAAATCGACCCCGCTCTTTGCCGTGTAATATTGATGTCATGACAAAAACAACAGTTTGAAAAAAATATATTGACGTGCACGAAACATACCCCCCCCAGTGTGTAAAGGCCTTAAAATGCACATTTCTATACTATATCAAGGTCGTGGTGGGAGCATTTAAATACACCCAGGTATTAAAGCTCTAAAAACTTTATAGTCAAATCCAGAAACGAGTATCAAACATTTCTTTCAGACATTTCCCAAAACCCAACAACACGCTGTAATATTCTCATAAACAAGATGTCACTCTACATATTACTATGACATTATGATCCTATGAGCAAAATAAAATAGCCCAACTGAAGTTGTGGGAAATAAACTATAACCATTAAATGATGCAACATACAGTAAGAACAATGATCCAAATAAGGTAAAATTGCACAGCAATACTGCATACTGCCTTATATATTTGTTTAAGAGGCAAAATACTAAAAACAAAAACCATTTAATTACTGCTAATAATGGTCAGATACAATTAACAGCCAAATAATGATAATCTACTATATACTATATGAGCAAATAGGGCTGCACAATTAATCAAATTTTATTGAAATCGCAATATGGACTAGTGCAATATCCAAATCACAAGAGGTTAAAGGCAAAATATGTGTCAAAACACCATCGTGAATTAAATATCGTGCTGCTGCATCGTATTCTACAGACTAAAGACAAATGCTTTGTTTGCTACAGATCCTCGCAAAGAATTGTCATTTTAATATATTTTTCAATGAAAATGACAGTAATGATGCAAAAATAATAATTCCCTACAATATCGTGAATCATATCACATTTGCAATATCAGTCAAAATAATCGCAATTAGATATTTCCCTCATATCTTACAGCCCTATGAGCAAGTCCCATAAATTGAACAAAACCACCAATGTTTTTATCCTAACATGAACTGTGTGTGTGGCCAAACGCCTGATGTAGCATAACGTGTAACTTAAGCAGCCTGCCAAATAATCGGCTCCATCCCATTTTAGCTGTCAGAGAGCTGCATTTTTATTTTGTTTTATACTGCAGAACTGAACAAAGAGAGGCAGAATGGAACAGAGGCGACACTCTGCTGATTTGTTTCCACTATTTATGTTAAAGTTAAAGAAAGTCGCCTCACTGCTGTTAGAGCTGAATACATACAAACGACCAGATATGACGAGTAGTACAACAAAAAGGAAGACAGGCTCCACACAAGTATCCCTCAATTCCCACCTGTCAGCGTCTCTAAAACATTCTGTGATTTTCACCCTCTTTTCTTGCAGGCACCCTCAGGAAAGTCCTGCTATACATGTTTTATCTCCATCTATTGACACTGATGATCTCAGTCAGAGAGCTTCTCCGGAGGCTATCAGTGAAATCACAGAAACTGCTGAAAGTTCTGAGAGCTGTCAGCATTCTCCCTGGGTGTCCACTCACTACATTTGCTTGTTTGTTTCTCCATGTTTCCCTCTTTTCTGTTCCAATAAGTGGAAAGGCTGAGGAAAGTAAGTGCTATCTCTTTCTCTCTCTTGTGTTTTCAAACGTTAGTGATTAAAACGGTTTGGATTATTAAAAAAGTAATCAGTCCAATGATATTGCAAATACAGCCATTCCAAAAAGAGGCAACACATGGGGCTGGGAAGCTCTGTGTATATTGCAATTCAAATGTCATTTAAAATTGTATGGATATTGCCCACAAGGTAACACAGAGCTGGTTTTAAATTGGCAAAGTACCCTGTTAGAAAGTTGAGGCAACTGTACAGATATCATGCAGCTTAGGGCGACGTTGAAAGTGAGCGTTAACACAAAACATGAACCTCCCACTTGTTGTCATCGTGACCACAGAAGACCCGCTTCTTTTTGGACAACAGGAAGAAACGCTTCTTGACGTCAGCCGCTTTTCTGCTCTGAGTTGATTTTTTTCAACTCAATGCATTCTGTAAAGCAGTGCACAAAACGCTTTACTCATGGAAAGTGCTAAAACACGGTCTGTCGGTCTGTCTGATCGGGGCCTAAGAGTGACGCCCCCCATTGGTTTGTGGGCTATACCGTTTTGAAGCCACGAGTTTGGAATTTGGCCGTCGCCCTGTTGACTTTTTGGAGCCAGAAGTTGACCATATTTGGACAAAAAGGCAGCGTTGGAGACGATGTCTCGTCCGGTCTCCATATTGCTTGACTACAGCTCTGCATTGCACTTTTGCCTAAGACAAATTTCCTTCGGGACATTAAAGTTTATCTCATCTCATCTCATCTTGTCTATGGTTTCAATGACGCTGCTAAGCTAAACCCATGAGCTAACCGCTAAAGAAGGGCGAAAGTCGCCAATCTTCTTAATGTGACCATAACTTACTAACTGAACATCATGTTGTATAGAAGACGACTTGAAACTAGTGATTGAGATCATAAACACATGAAACCGTTTACTGAGGTAATAAATCAAGTGAGAAGTCGGCTCATCTTCTCATTGACTTTTATACAACTGGACGTCTTTTTGGAGCCAGTGGAGTCGCCCCCTGCTGGTCATTAGAAAAGCACTTCGGAATTGGCTTCAGGCCTGGAAGCTCTGTCCATCTTTTCAACAGAAGGTTGATGTTACATTCTTCGGAAAAACAAAAAAGGGTCCATTTGGATTTATGGAAATTCTCTATCATCAATCAATTAACCACATGGTTGAGTCTGGCAATACATTAACCACGGCCTACAGTGGTAAACAGGAGGAGGAGGTCGTACATTTGAGCAGATGAACTTCAAGAAAACTAACTGAAAATACTCCACAGCACTAGTTTTACCTTTGTCAGTTAATAACTCGCCCTATGGCCGTTGCTTTTAAGGCCGTGGCATAACCCTCAGGAAACAGAAATGTCATTAATAACTATTAATTTGTTTCACTGCTACAAGGCCACCAACACAATCTGAGTTCCCTGTCACTTTAAGAGCATGAAAAGCGTGAAAACAGCCCACACACTCGTCTTTAAAGGAAAGAAGGCCATGTCAGGTCAGATGTGAAAGAAATAAAGCTTTGAACTATTGTGTGAAATGTGGTCCATTCATGTGCCACACAATCTGATATGAACCACTAATACTGTTCAAGTTCAGAGCTAACAATGAATGAGAATGAACGGTCCTGCTGTGTGAAACAGTACAAGCAGTAGAAGTTGTCACAGTGCACCACAAATTAAAAAAATAAAGTATGAGGTGAATTTAATCAGTGTGTTTAGTGGTCAGCAACTGTACTCCAGTCTGATGGTTCAGCCGGGTCAGGCTGAGGACCAGTGTATTAATGTGGAGTATTTTCTGTTTATCCTGTCCTCTCATCAGGTCATTGTCATGTACTTATGGAAATTATTTTAGTACAAATATCAGAAGGGGTTAAGCTTCCTTAATAACTCAATTTTAAATTAACTGTTATGCCTACAGGTTACAATTTCACAAATTCTGAAATTAAAATCTAGATTAAGTATGGACACAGCTAAACTGTACTGTAAACTGAGGGAAAAAGCAGCTAATGGGTGAAAGCAACCAAAAAAAAAAATACTAACCTTTGCTTTCTGTTCCAGTGCAAACATGAAGGCAGATCATGCAGCCAAGCAGAAGTTGCAATAGAATTAAGAAAAAAGCAAGAGGAGAAAGGGAGATAAACAGAGACAGAGCAAACAAGAGAGAAGAGAAGAAAAGCTGGTAAGTGATTTTAAGACATTTTATTGTCAGCAGAGGCAACAGGAAGAATTGCACTAAATACAAAGCCATGTTACAGTCAAGGGTTGCACAATATATTGTTTTTTTAATCGTCATTGCAATATCAACTTTCACAATAAACACTTTTCCAAAGACTGCCACGTATCGCAAAAGACACTCAGGGATTTTTTGAGTTGGTTGAAAGAGAGTGTTGGTAGAAAACTGCTCTTTAAAATGTGACTATCATTCTTCTTTTTTTTTAAATTGTGCTTTTTGTGTTCAATTCCATGTTCAGTTTTGTTCAATAAAATGTCAGAAATAACTTCCTTTCAGTTTTTTTTAATTCAACAAGCAGTTTGTTGTATTTTAGCAGAATGCTGAAAGCAGCAGAAAGGAAAAACTGATGTCGCAAGTAATATCGTTCGTGCAATATTCAACAACGTTATCACATATTTTTCATATCGTGCAGCCCTATGACAGTCTATAGAGAGACATTATGTATGCATTAACAGAAAAAGTATCACTGTTATGAAATTCTACACAATAAGAGACTCAAAAGTAGAAACAGAGCAGAGTTGCAGTTTCTTGCAATCGCAGAGTCTAAAGACATGTCAGTGGAAATAGATTGTTCTACCTGTGGTGAGTGATTTGAGTCACCAATGAGTTTCGACACCATTACCGGCACCTTGACTTCGATACCGGTTCCTGAATGCTACTTTTTTCGCTACCAATTTCATGAAATCACCAGCATTATTAGCTCTTGACACATTTCCTGCTGCTGCACCTTCACATTAAAAGCTTCCAAGTGTTGAAACACGAGTGGACTTTTATTATGAAATAGTGACAGGAAATGCAGTGCAAACAGCATGTATGGCATTTTTTGACAGCGGATGAGTGTGAAATATGTCAGGGAGTAATGGAACAGCCCGGAGCAGAAACTGTGAGCTTTTTGCAGGGTAAGATCAGATCATGGTTGCTCATAGAATGATGGAAAAAGGCCAATTATTACCTGGCTTCTTTATTAAAACGACAATAGTTTGTTTTTACTGTGCCAGTTTCTGGGACCTGCAGTAGTAAACTGTGCTGTTACCACCAGTAACCAGAGTCTACACGTGATTTTAAACTAATGCAGAGGTGGAAGAAGTACTCAGATCTTTTAGTCACAATTTAGTAAATAAATAGTAATAACACAGTGTTGACGTGCTGCAGCGTGATGCTTCCTATTGGTGTTAAGGAGGGCTTTTGATGCGCGTCAGACTCACCATGCGCTGCGGCAGTGTGAACTTAAATGTATCCCAGTTCTGTACCCAGCACTACCAATGACATTAATACTCAATCATGATTCATATTCACATAAGACATCACAGGTCAGAGCCTTGGCTCTCTCACTTAAATAAAACATACTATTATACAGACTTGTTGCCCTCATTGCATGCATTAACATATTGACAAGCTCATCCTGCCTGTCACATTTTTAATACATGTGTAAATGCGCTCTGATCCACATTCACAATGGAGATTGTAGCAAAAACTTGCGGGAATTTCACTTGTGATGGGGATTTGAAAGGTTGGAGAGAGCCGCTTTTATTCTGACATGAGTTTGCGAGAGAAAGCTTGAAGCACGTACAACAATTTTCTCAGTGACTTAAAATTCTTTGATTCATGTGTGAATATTTTCTACCGAAATAAATTCCACTGCCTGAGTCCTCATGCGTTTTTCAACAAAAATACTTCCATAAATCAGAGCACAAGTCCCACTTGGTGTGTGTGCATTCATGAAAGTTGAGACGTCCCCATAAAAATGCAGATTTTTGCAGTCACTTCACTGTTGCTCACTACACGGGTCGGCGGACAATCTGTTACAACGAATTACAATAGCGCTGCAGCTTATGTCACTTTCAGGTCTCTCTCTTCTGATGAAGCTCGAAGAAGAAGGACTCCTCTCTACCCATACGGGCTCCACCCCTCAGTACATGAGACACTAACCACAAAGACTGCAATTAAAGCCCTCAGATGTCAAGGGAACATATTAAAGCTTAAGAGTTCAAAGGCAGACACTGAAGCATCATTAGCTATGCTTAATTTATAATCTGTGATTATTAATCGCAATGAAACAACCCTCACTCATGGAGCTTATGATTAACTTTAGTTAACCCCTCACTATACTCAACCTGAAACTGTGGATGACTTACAGATGAAGCCATTTAAAATTCCCCCTCCCAGCCTATTTCCAGCCCACCTCCAGCTTATTTCCAGCCCACCTCCAGCTTATTCCCAGCCCACCTCCCAGCACCCTGATGCAAACAGCCTGATTCACGTGGTTGTCTTATAAAAGTCGATAAGGACACAGCATTTGCGTGACAGATAGGAACAATTTTATTAAGTACTTTTGAGCATATGTCCTGTTGTTGTCATTTTGTCTGTGTTGGGAAGGAAACACAACAAACAATAATGCATAAATATTGCACTAGACAGCCATTTATGTCAAAGTTTACAAGTCACATTATCTATGTTTATGGGAAAATTGCCCCAGAAGATATGACATTTAATCTGTATGAAATAAACTGATATAACCTTTAAGCTGTATGCTATGGGAAGACAATAACATCTCAGGAAGCCAGCAGGAAGAAATAGAACTGCATGCCTGGTAGGGCTGAAGGATTTTGAAAAAATATTTAATTGCGATTATTTTGACTGATATAGCAAGCGCAATATGATTTGCGATATTAGAGGGAACGATCATTTTTACATCATTATTCTCATTTTCATTGAAAATCATATTAAAATGATCATGGTGTGATTTTTGCAGCGATCTCTACCAAATAAAGATGTTTTCTTAATATGATGTATAGGTCAGGACATCTCTGCAGTATGACAATATTTAAATTAAAATGGTATTTTGACACACATTGAGCCTTTAACAAATACTGCTGCTCCTGCGATTTGAAAATTGCAGTAGGACATATAAAATCCTACATACTAAAGTCAGCTTCTGCCATGGTAAGTGGCTTTAAAAAATGTCTGAAAGGTCAGAGGACCACTTTTCAAGAAGCACACGCAGTGGCAGCAGCGTCAACAGTGGTACTAGTGGCTCTATTAAATCTACTTTCTTTCCCTCAGGAATTCATTATGTGTGACTACCTCTTGAGAGAAAAAATATTTTTTTTCTCACAGTATGCCTGCAATGGCTCACCTCAAAAGGTTAGTATGAGAAATAGTGTGGGGCTGGATGAGTTTCTGACATTCCCTCCACTGTACGCAGACTCACTCCACCACCTATTTTACATGCTTTAAAAAGTTGATGGGAAGTTCTATTATTTTGTGAATGCGAGTGGAGAAAGTCTACAGCTGTTTCATCTTATACAAAGCAAGCTGTCCACTGTCCATGCATTGACTCTCGCAGAACACCGGCTGCAGACGGGAACGCAGAAGTAGGAAGTGCTACAAAAGAACAGCCTCCAGTTAAAGGCCAATTCATACTTTTCTGCATATGCGTGTGCATGAGGTGCGTGTAATGTAAATATCGTCATGCACGCCCCGTACGCATAGCAAGCTCTGTTGTTTGTGTATGCAGAGAGCTCTGTATGAACTCATAGGTTACATCCAGGTAACTACTACATATCCACCGCTAGCTGGTTTACCAAGAAGAAGAAGAAGAAGAAGAAGAAGAAGAAGAAGAAGAAGAAGAAGAAGAAGAAGAAGAAGAAG
>JAOVVB010118096.1:0-12585 GCA_028570985.1 Heterobranchus longifilis
TTGCCCCCCCCCCCCCCCCAATAAAAACATGAAAGTAGCAGTGGACTTTTATTTTGAAGAAATTAAAAACATTTCCACCATAAATTGGTGCAGAAAAGGGACAAATTGGTGCATTAAATGTCACCTGAATGCAGGAAATTAACACCTTATATCATAATAATGAGTTGCTATATTGTAATTAGTGCAAGAAAAGTTTTCGTAATTATGAGATCTCATAATTATGAGAAAATACATCGTATATGAGATCAGGATCTCATAATTAGGCTATGAGATCTTTTCTTGTAATCCATCGCTGTCGTGCAGAAACCTCGCATCTTACTTGTTCATTCTTATTTTTTCATAATTCAATGCTCTTAGTCACCATTTACGTCTGTCTGTGGGTTTTTACAAATATTTAACCAATAAAAATTATGAAAATGAAATGTCAGGCTGCCTAAATAGCTCATTAAAATGAGATTATGTGTCTATATCTTTTTTCTTTTGTGAATACAATGCGCTTCCGTACAAACCCGTTTCATGTGTGTGTGTCCCCCCCCCCCCCCCTCCAATGTTGAAACGAAACCTGTGCCCTTGAGCAGAGAGCACATCACAAGCAGTTAAAAGCCTTATATAAATACAGCACCCGCTTTGTGTGTTCCACCACCATTAGCGGGGTGGCAACTCGCAGTGACCCACACTTTCTGCCAACAGTGAGGAGGGAGTTGGATTGATAACAAACTCACTCAGCTAATTGATGAAACTTTGGCATAAAATGCTACTAAACACTAAACATTGCACTCTCAAACAGAATACGCTGGCTCAACTTAAAAAGATGGATGCAAAGTTACCTTTTTTTTAAAAGTATTTCCAACTCTGGCATTATTAAGTAAATCCAATTCAATTAGTTTAGTATAACCAACTTCTCTGACATTTAAAAGCGTAAATAAGTTGAACCAACTTAATATTAATCCAAACATTGTGGTGATATATTAACTTGTCAAATTACTTTATTTAAGTTTCTCTAACTTGGTTTTTTTTATCTATCATACTCAAAAATATCCATGCAACTAGTTACCTTAATTCCTTGAGTATTAGTAAATCATTTAATTTAAGGCAGAATAAATAGCACCTTTCAGTTCCAGATTTTATAAAGTTTATTATAAAACACTTTTTGTCCAACTAGTTTATTTTAATGAACAACTGAACAACTTTCATATCATTGTCTGTGGACAACATAAATATATCCATAATCCACATTCTTTCAAATTACAGAGGCAGTTTGAGCCACAAACATGATATGCTGATGTAGGTAAGCTGTATGTTAACAAAACTTTACATACATAATAAAAAACTTCCACTTTTCTGCTGAATTTGAGGACAATGGGTGCCGGTGTGACCGTGTTTACTGGTGACTTTCAGCCGTGGTTGCTCGTAGTAACTTACATAAATGGTTGGTGTAGATAATAAACACAGATGATTATGAATTTATAATTGATTAAAGTAAAATTGAAGGCTTATATGAGGACACCTACATGTTCCGTTTATGTTTTTAACAGCTGCTGTTGCTGCCGCCACTGGCCGTTCTTGCCAACCCTCCTGATTTTTATTTTTTTCCCGGTGTCCTCCCGGCGTCACATTTCCCCCGTATTTCTCCCGATTTCTGAGAAATTTTCACACCATATTTTTCCTTTACAGTGTGTATCAGCCCTTCGACTCTGTTCAGTCTCCTGTTTCCACCCAGACAACTATACGGCTACACCAAATGACGGTTCTTTGCATTCACGTGGCGCGGAAGGGAGCTACTAGTGCCCATCGTTCACACCATGAAGTGTATAATAAAGAGGTTCAAACTCATTAAAAGAAGAAGAAGGGGCCGTCATCCCTCATGCTCGCGCCTCAAGATGGAAAGGAATAGAGAGTACAAAGAGAACGCTGCTTAAAACAGTGTTAACTTAAAGTTACATGTTTCACCATGTCGGGCTACTAACATCTACAAACAACTCCTAGACATCGTTGTCAAAAGAAACGCTACATAGAAAGTAAAGGTAAAAGCCGATAATCGTATACTTCTTAGGACAACTTTAAGGAAATACGACCCACAGGAGCATTTTCATACCTAAATGTGATGATCATGGTTTCAAACGTTGTGAAATGGTCACACTTTGGTTAGGTTTAGGCAACAAAACTACTTGATTAGGGTTAGAAAAAACAACAGGGTTTGTAACTACTGGACGCAGTTACATCTACGTACAGAAGTTCATTACCAGGTTAACTTAAAATAACAACATTGACTTTTGGTTTCAAACGGGACATGAACACTGGTCTCCTGTTCATTTTTCCTAACTTCACCAAGTACTTTTAGTGCCTAAACTTCCGTTTCACAACGTTAACCACGTGTTTAAAACTGCGATCATGGGACCCTTTCACAACGTTAAATACAACTCATTCATGAGAATATGTTGTATAGTATATCGTTTAGAGAATATTATAAATCCATAGTTTTGTAGACTGCAAAAAAACAAACAAGTTTTTTATTGATTTTCAACTTTTTTGCCTTGCAGTTACAGTCCTCCACCAGTCGGGGTGCTGCAGCCCCCTCGGCACTGAAGGCAGGATTGTGTCTCCTCTGTGTGAGGTGGTTTCTGTGCTCCGCGTCTCTGTAGTATTTATAGTTTCCAGATGTTTGAGGTCAGAGAATCCTTCCACCCCAAAACATGTAGTTCATGACCAGAGGTCGACCTCATCACTCTCCTAAAGTGCACTCTGGGGTGTATTTGAGGGGAACACGATGATTTCAGAAGAACAAAAACAAACTCTTCAGTGTGAAATTGGGCATGGGACGATATGAAAATTGAACGTCACGATTATCCTGGCCAAAATAATTGTGATTCACGATATTATCCCGATAATAAACGAAATATGCTTAAAAGTCTTAAAACAGCATTAAAACACACTGCAGTCCAAACCATTTTTTTTTCTAAACATACTGACATGTTTTTCGGTGCCTGAACATAATGAAACTCACGGAAATGTAGATGTTTTTTTCTAAAAGTACCGCTGTGTTTTTAGTGCCTAAACCGAGCAGTTTTAGTGAAACCGAAACCTACCGAACTTGTTATTAGTGTATTGAATGGGCTGGTATCATCCCCATTCAAAATGCTGATAAGAGCCTTCTGGACCTTCTAGTGTGGGAAGCCGGCCACTACTGACCCATATGTATCAGGATAGGCATGTTATCAGTGCATTAAATCATGTGATAACATTTGAAGCGGGTGGTACAGTACAACAGTTTCCATGGTCAAAATACATGAAACTGGAATTGTCCCCCTTTTTAATTTCACACCTAATAACATTGGATATTTTAATTATATATTGACCGCCAATCTGGAAATGTCCCCATTTTTCATCTCAGAAAGCTGGTCACCTTACTCTTTGTGGGTTGCGATAGCCAATTTATCTAACATTTGGGGCCCTATCTTATACCCAGTGCAAAGTGGTGCACAGCGCAAGTGTCATTGGTAGTTTCCAAGTGATGCAATTGTCATTTTCATGCCCAACACACACAGTGTAAATAGCAAATGTACTTGTGCTCCTCCATGCACCCATGGTGTTTTGTTCTTAAAATAAGGTGTGGTCAGGCGCAGTGTTGGCGTGTTTGATATCTTGAGGCAGCAGAAATCGCCTGCGCCATTGACCAACAATAACCTGGTCTGAAGTCTATGGCGGATTATTTTCCTGCTATTTAAAGGACACATTATTCAGACAGTAAGACTAGTGATGCATGGATTACAGTTATAGTTGCAGTTATATGTAAAGTAAAGTAAAGTAACAATAGTTGATTGGTTGTGGCGGGTAGATGATTTAAGCTTAAAAGCAGATTTGGATGGCTGTGGCTCAGTCGGTAGAACAGTCGTCCACTAACCTGAAGGTCGGTGGTTCGATCCCTGGTCCCTGCAGTCTACATGTAAAAGTATCCTTGGGCAAGACACTGAACCCCCAAATTGCTCCTGAAGGCATAGCCATCAGCGTGTGAGTTTGTGTAAATGCTTATCTCCCTTTATGAGCATTTACCTTGCATGGTAACCTCTGCCATCCTCATGTGTGAATGGGTGAATGACTCATAGTGTAAAGCACTTTGAGTGGTCGCTATATAAGTACAGTACAATCCATTACTTCAGAGCTGAGCCACGCATCATGTAACACTTCTCCTCCTCCTCCTCCTCCTCCTCCTCAGTTAAAAGTTAAAAAGACTGCATGACATGCAGTCAGATGGAGTTGTTGATGGGACATCGGGGACGGCGGAGGGTCAGCAGCTTCGTGCACGAGCAGATCCTTTTTAAGTCGAGTTGGACACACCCTAAATACACTTGCATCATGCACGTTAGACCATGCATTATAGATTGTTTAAATAGGGCCCCTGCTCTTTAAAACCAGTCTTGGTTAAAGCTTAACATTAACTGTTGACGTTAACGTTAATGCATTTGGTTGACTTTGCTCCTACAGACTGAAGACAGAGGTTTTTGATCAATATCTTCTGCTGTTTTTTTTTTTTTTTACTTCTCCCCTGTATGTACTACTATTTCCTGGACTCAAAAGTAGCCCTTGTTTTTCCCGATTTGATTGATTGAAACTGCCGTCAACAGAACAAATCAAAGGTATTGATTGGGGGAAGTGTTGGTAGTAGGGATGGGACAATAATGGATTTTATTGTGGATCGCGATAAAAAACACATTTCCATTATCAGGATAATCGTGAATATTGCGTGTGATGCAATACAAATGATAATATACAATAATTAGGGCTCTCAGCGTTGGCTCATTTCACTTTAAAAAGCTCTCAGACGGTTCAGTTGACAACTCAAAAGTAATACGCAGCTTGTGTCAAACGGAATTAAAAAGAGTTTAAGCTACCACCGACAAGCTAAGCATACCACCACATCACCAAAGCACTATTTTGGAGTGTGCGCATGTTGTGACCACTCATATACCTTACCGTCGCGGGGAACAGTATTTCACAGAATAAGCACTTTGAAGTTGTCTCCTACCTCTAAGTCCTGGTTTCAAGACCACACTGTTGTAGAAGTGCAGCACTGATTTTAAATGAATACATCTAAAAGTCAAGATCATAAAGTAAATGTCTTTGCATTATTTGATTCCCAATCACACTGTTTACACTGTTAATATGGACTTAAAAACTGTTTTGAAATGCAAAATAATGGAATTTTAAACATGCGATTAAAAATGCAATTAATCGCGATTAACTATTGAAATTCAGCGATTAATCGTGATTTAAAAATGTAATCGTTTGACAGCCCTAATAATACAATACAAAGTCGTAATGTTTACAAAAAAAGTCGGAATGTTTTGAGAAAAGTCGTAATGTTTACAGAAAGGGTCGTAACGTTTCGAGTTAAAAGTCAAACTTTAATGAGAAAAAGTCATAATATTTCAAGAAAAAAGTCACAATTTTATGAGAAAAAGTCATAGTGTTTCAGGAAAAAGTCACAATTTTACGTGAAAAAAGTCATAATGTTTTGAGAAAAAAGTCTGAACAAATCAAAATGTAAGCTAAAGTGATTCCAGTGTGTTTTAGTGCCGTTTTAAGAGTTTTACGCATATTTAGTTGATTATCTGGATAATACCATGAATCGAATTATTTTGGCCGGGATAATCGTGGCATGTCTAGATGGTAGTCTGCCTACAGTTATCTGCTCTCCATCTGGAAATCCAACTGCGTATGATGTCATACGCAAACAACCTACTGGGCGGGTTTTGAGTTGTGATTCGGCTGGAAAATATCAATCTGATCTGGCAACGCTGGCCGTGTGGAGCCGGGGACATAATCAGCGCTGCCACGGCGATGACGGTGAATATTCAGGGATGCAGGAGTCAGGGAAGTCGTGACTGCGGCGCACGCCAGCAGACAACTGTCCGTTGACCCTCGTAGCGTCATGTTGCACAGAGACGCCGTTTGGAAGAAAGGTTCGGGAATCATGTCTGCATGTTGAGCAAGACAACACAACAACTTCATTCCTCTTTTGTTTAATTAGGCACAGAATCGCAGGAATAACAAAGAGCAGCCCCTTTTTCGTGCCAAGCAAGACTTTGGCTGAGCAGCAAGCTAAATTATATCCTGCTTCACAAAGTCACGCTAAACTTTGTGATGGTACCAGAGGGCCGGACAGTGTGTGCTTTGTTTGGCCCCAATTCTATAGGTTTTGCTTGTTTTTGCTTTGGCTCAGTTTACATAAGAAAGTCCCCAAACTCTGAAGGCTGCTCATGTTGCTCCAAATCCCTTCGAAGGGACATGATTAAAATTACATCACTATAAATCTAGGATGACATTCTCAACAAGTAAACAGCATTTATCAAATGACGGTGATCACCTCCTAAACCAACAAATGGGAGACACAGAACATGTAATGAAAACATTTATTTTTTCTACACTTTGTCTATTTGTGTCTGTAGATTTCTCTTAAATTCACCAAAAGTTACCATTACATAATGCCTAATTTGCATATTTAAACATAACATTTCAAAAAACTTGTAATACAAAAAACAATTGTCTTAATGTGAGTAATACATCACTTACACATACAGTACTTTTGTATGATCACTTTTGTGATAAAAAGAGATATCCAAAATTCCCTCATTTGCATATTTAAACATAATATTTCAGAAAACACGTAATACAAAAAATAATTGTCTTAATGTCAGTAATCAACTGGGGAAGTTTCATGGTGATATTTATTAGTTGGTTTTTTTTTTTTACTCTATTCACCTGTAGTGTCTTCAAAATGTCAAAATTTTACAATCCATATATTTAAAAGGTCAGAAATCTGCACTTTAGTAGCACTCCAACATTCCTATCTATATTCTGAAGGTTTTTACAGAGGGCTTTGTTCATATGTCATTCACAGCCTGATTTATACTATTTTATTGCTAAAAAACTTGGCGAATTTTTTTTTTTTTTATGACTGTTGACGGTATTTTCTGATTTATGGAGTGATAAAAAGAGATATCCAAAATCCCCTCTGTAAAAAACCTTTGACTCTAATATGTCGACATATTGAAACAAGAATTTTGAACCTGGCTTTATCCAATGATCACATTTCTGTTCTGGAAATGTATGCAAATTAGCACATATTTAATAAGATAATGTCTCATTTGCATATTTAAACATAGTATTTCCAAAAACTTGTAATACAAGAAATAATTGTCTTAATGTAAGTAATCAACTGGGGAAGTTTCATGGTGATATCTATTAGTTAATATAGTTTTTACACTATTCACCTGTAGTGTCTTTAATAAAAGATTGCGTACGTTCCATGATGTCTTTCCTTGCAGATTCCTGAATGTAACAATTTATTATACAACCAATGTGTTTATGATTCAGTTGTTTACAAGAGCGCAACATTCTTCATATATTTAGCCTCTTAATTTTGCTCTCAAAGTGCATCAGAATGATGCATTTTACTTTTAAAATGTACCAAAGAGACTCTCTAGGTGTCTCTGAAACTTTGACCTGCTCATCCCTCTCCGACGCACCTGTCTCATGAAATAGTATTCAGTAAAGTAAACAGTAAAGTATTCTTCAGTTCTGACTTTTAAAATGTACATTTTCTTCCAGGGGAGCATGCCCCCCCGGACCCCCCTAAAAGCAGAGGTTCTCAATCGTTTTTCAGCCAAGGACCCTTTACAAGATAGAGAATATACCAGGGGCCTCTCTATGGAGGACGGGAGATGGATGGATGGATGGATGAACTTTATTAATCCCCCACGGGGAAACTAGTTTGCCACCATGGACAACACACAACACGAAGACACAAAACAAGCACAGTCCACAACAACAACCAATGAGAGCTGGGAGCTGCCCAGATCAAACATTTACATCCAGAAATAAATACGTTTGGAGAAATAAACAGGTGGGGCAATGCAGAGGGAAAATAACAAATGAATACATTTAAAAATGAATAAATACATTTCAAAAATACATTTTGAATACATATGAAATAAAGGCAGAAAATGCAATAAATTACAAAATAAAATAATTCATTAATTAATTATATGGAGGACAGAAGTTGCCAAAATCAAAAATGAATACATTGATGTCTAGATAAATCAATTAATAATCCATTAAATGTACTAAAAATAATATTAAAAATAAATGTAAGCATTACCTAATTGATAAATTGACAAAAAATCATATTTATGTTTTCATTTCCTTTTTTAATTTATTTTTCTTTGTATTAATTTTCATCTTTTCCTTTTTCATTTTCCCTTTCATTAATTTATTTTTTAAATGTATTTATTCATTTTAATTAATTAATTATTTTTATTGCCTTTATTTATTTTTTTGAAAATGTATTCATTTTTTAATTTATTTATTTATTCATTATTTTCTCTTTGCATTTTCCCCCTATTTATTTCCCCAAACTTTTTCTGTATATTTATTTTGTATTTCGGGACCTCCAGGGTCCTCCAGACCCGTATTATTACCCGTATTATTACCGTAATTACCCGTAAGATTTCGTCCCCAGGTCCCCCATCTGACAAGATTTCTGCTTTTATAGATGTTTTATTACAGAAAGTGCATGAAACCTGCAAAGTCATATATTCTGTCATTATGTTACTTATTGGATGGAGTTATAGTGAAAATAAATTATTCTCCTTTTCGCTGGGGACCTCCTGGCACCCCCTCAAGGACCCCTGGGGGGTCCCCGGACCCGACTTTGAGAACCACTGCCCTAGAGGGTGCGAGGTCCACCTATCAGCATCTAAAAATCTAAACACAGTTTGACATCACTTTTTAGGCGTCAAACTACGACCCTCCGTACGGCCGCGGTTAATTTTATTCATCTGGTGTTGGATTACGATGGCATACAATCATTTGTTTTCACCGGCAGTAATGCCAGATGGCCTTATTCATATGGGACACAGAATACTCTTCAGACAAAGTGCGCCAATTGTTAGTGAAAGTTTCCAAACAGATCTGTTCAGCTTCTTGATATTTTCTTTGGCCGCCCCGACAGAACAGTGTAATCTTTCTACCTCACTGCATGTTAATTGTGTACCACCCATCTTCCCATATGCTTCCCATCCTGTTCTCTGAAGTTTAACCAAAACATATCTCCAGCTAAACCCGTGACATTAGCTGTCTGCTCTCATGGTCCAAATAACATAGCAGCATAATAATATCCAAACATACCACCGTTCATAGTCATCTCTCTAGATCAGCTATGCGCACATTTTGAGAAGTGATCTCCGGATCAAGTGGAAAATGAAATCAAAATATGCCTTCGTGAATGAGGCTGCTGTGCTGCCTTGCTTCTTTTACTCGTTGGCTCTGAAATCACAAAGCAAGGAAGAACGCCAAACCGAGAGAGAGAAAAAAAAGAAAAGAAACAACAACGAGAGACGATTATTCTGCTCAAAGTCAGAGGTTATACCGACGATTCTCAACCGGTGGCTCGCGACCCACTGCCATTTTGAGTCGCGGATGTGTGTGTGGAAAAAAACAAAAGTTGATGGAAAAAGTCGACAGAATTTCTGATGCTGCGCTTTTATTTTGAAGGACATACATTTCCCATTAGGCAGCGTGCACGCAGGGGAGTTTGCTGCGAAATGCAAATATGACACAGAATACATTACATATGGGTTTTCTTACACTGAAAACAAAAAGGGACCAAAACCTCCGTGTGTTGTGTGCAGGGAAGTTCTGGCACATGAAATCATGAAGCCATCGAAACTGACACGCCATTTAGAAACCAAACACTCGACTTCTAAAGACAAACCGCTCGAGTACTTTCAAAGACGACTCCGGGAGCTGAGGGCATCGCTATGTTTAACTTGTTTAAAAAGCATATATATAGCTGTAATTCTCTTTGCAAATATCCACAAATATAGGAAATACAGAAGACAAAAATTTAACATTGTGCAGGAGAGGTTAGAAGCTAAAAATGGCTTATTAAGCTAACGCCTAAGTTTGTAGTTCCAAAACGCGGAAATGAGTTAGCATTTCTGCACTTCCTGTTCCCTCGTCTGGAAGTCAGTGTGCTTTTTTTGAATGTGTTTTAGTTTTGACGTCTGAAATAAGGTCTGTGGTTAACACAAGCTTCAGAGATTTTAACGTTTTGTTCTGTGACATAAAATACGTCGGTAAATACCCCGCTAGTGTATTTCGAAGCTTTTACGTGTGTTTAAAAAGGCGGTTGCTAACAAGTGGCTAAATGAAACTACAGAGTTTGTCGAGGACGTTAAACGTGGCCACGAAATGCGACAGTTGGTGTAGTTTGTTTATAGCCTAACATTAGCTTTTTACTTCTGGCGCTTGCATTTATGCTTCTAAAATCATAAAAGTGCATATGGAGAGATTATCTTGCTAGACAAAAACGTGTAGCTATCATAAACTTGTGTTCGCCACAGAGCTTATTTTCTGCAATGATCTGAAATCCAATGCAAAAATCGCTTTGACGAGAGAACCCATGGCGATGCTAGCTTCCGGGTTGGCCTGCAAAAACACGTCATCCCTTCAGCTCCCTATACTCAATAGTCATACTCAAAAAAAAAAACACAAAGAAATAAATTAAATAAAAACAGAAATTACACAGGCTATTTCATCCTAGTTTCAAGATTAAACAGTGTTACACAATTAAAGAAAATGTACAATTTAAATGGAAGTCCATGAATACAATTTTAAATGCATTACAACAAAATCCGAGAAAGTGTTAGAAATCTTTGCTCATTAAAGTTCTTTTGAATAATGATAATGTAGATGCTGATTTTAGTGATGGAGGCAGGTTGTTCCAGAGATGCTCCTCTGTATTTCAATGAATATTGATTAAAGGATGTCCGACAATATGGAAGATAAAAGTCCTCAGAGTTAGGTGTACATATTTTATTTATATTTTTATAGTCAGTTATATTTAGGTTCTTGAAACTTGATGAGCATCACCAGTTAACTTGTTTAAAAAGCATTCTTGCCTGTGTAATGAGGTTGAGACTTTGCAATGCCCTTGTAAACTCACTCCTGAATTAAGTCATTTCATTGGGTTTTTAGCCCTAGTTGCACTTTTGTTGCACTTTTTTTGTTTATTTCATGTTTTCAGTGCGTGAAGGCATTGTGTATTGCTGCACTTTTTTTGTTAAATACATTTGAGTGGTTCAAAAATTTCAGAAACTCTCCTCTAAATTAAGCTATTAAAGGTTCCTCCAGGAACCTCTCTTTTTTAAATTGAGTTATTAAAGGTTCCTTCAGTAACCTCTCCTCTAAATTGAGCAGTTAAAGGTTCTTCCAGGAACCCCCCAAACAAGCAAGGTTCCTTGAATATCCCCAAAGTTCCTTGAGGCTCTCCTAATTCTAAGGATGTACTGTGCTGTGATTGGCTTGACCTTTACGTGTCAACATGAAAAGTACTAGCTAATCACAGCACAGTAGGGCGGGACTATGGCAAAACATGGGTGGGAAAAAGCAATTGTGCTGACACGGCTAAACCAGTCTCATCTATGGTTTAATTTAGTTTAGTTTATTTGATACAAACAACAACACAGTAGAATTAGAATTGTAACATACATTTGTGCACAAGAACTAGATGCACTGTTTTAAGTGTTTGTAGCGAAATGCTAATTTCCAACACCTGTCCACAGGAGGCTTTTGTCAAAAGAAGTTAAGATAGAAGAAAGTACATCCACAAATACGACCACAAAATTACATACACAATACACAAAAACATTAAAATTGTGTACCATTTTTAGTTCTGTCAAGGGCGATGGCGCCGTTTATCTGCATGTACAGCAGCACACAGAGCCGGTTGAAAATCTGCACTTTTCCTTAAGTTACCAGCTAACGCTAGCGCCATCTAGCTAGCTTGGTTAGCACGGTGCTACCAAATGCTAAACAAGACATTTTTAGGTGACCGAAATGTTCCAATTGACTTTTTTAAAGGTTATATTTTTGGCCATTTTATGCCTTTATTGGGAAAGAAAGTAGGCAAACGACATGCAGCAAATGGTCCAACCAGCCCGGAAATCAAACCGAGGAGTCGCTGCTCAGGGAATTTGTGCCCATGTGGTATGCGCATGCACATGGTCAACACCCAAAAACAAGTTCACATCTGTTTTGGTGTACACAGTTGCCATGGATACACCCTGCTAAGCCTCTATCCTGATTGACAGGTGGGCGTGTAGCCCCAACCTAAAGCATCCCCTGCTTTATCGTCTATTTCAGTGGTTCCAAACCGTTTTCCTTAATCACTGAATAAACAGATGACCCCTGACTAAGTAACATATTTTATGGATATTTCATATTCAATGCATAACAATAACGGCACAAAACAGGTGATAGCATCTATAGCCGCAAGCGGCAATGACGGGTTCCAAGCAGATCGAACTCAACGAGCACTTGAAAACAGTCCACATGCATGAACTGACACATTGTTGGCAAGAAGGACTTGGACACCTGGGGATCGAACCCTCGACCTTTGTATCCCCAGAGAAGGTGACTTACTGATGGCAGTCCAAGAGAGTGCGCGCACATCCAAACAGGAATTTCAACAGGTGCAGGATAAAAATCAGTGCAGAGAAAAAGATGAGATATCCGCACACTGTT
>JAOVVB010118126.1:0-26779 GCA_028570985.1 Heterobranchus longifilis
GTGAAGAAAACTAAACGAAATTGTTGTTTTGGGGATTATTGTTTTTGTAATATTGTTAACTTTGGATTATTATTTAAGATATAAACTTAAAAAACTCACATAGTACAGAAAATTGTATTAAAAATTGCAATATTGCCAGGAAATAATCTGCTCAAAATTCATCCAAATGTCTCCTTTTTACAATTTCCTGTGTTCATGATTTGGGTTAATTGTACAGTTTATCAGTTGTTCTGTACTGTTGTTGTTCTGCATGTAATATAATATGAAATATCCATAAAATATGTCACTTAGTCAGAGGGTGTCAACACCATGAAGTACCATATAGGCTGTCCTACACGCTGAAAACGTTCTGCACACTGGTGCCCTTTTTATTTTTTTCGCCCCTGCCCCTCAGACAGCCTGTGTCCACCACTGGCCTTGTCCTTGGTCCATGCTACACCCCTTCCACCAAGTATCGTGAAGGTCAGTCCAGTTTAGTTTGAGTTTTTCTGTAATCCATCTGACAAACGGACAACGTGGACCGAAAACATAACCTCACTGGGATAATAATGTGGTGTCATGAAGAGTGCAGACTGCATTAAAGACAACTTTTTATTTAGTGCGGGCACAGCAAAACAGACAGACCAGGACCCAACAAAGACTGCACTGAAAACCACGGCTTAGTGGTGCGTTCAGGAGTACAACAAATTTACACAGCAGCAATTTATTCTTCTTTTGGCAACATCTGAAGCAGAGAGGAGACGCTGTAGATGAGTGCACATTTTAGATACATAGTATCCATTAGCTGCGTTTCCCTTATCATGATATTGGTCCCCTGAAAGAATCTATAACGTTAGCTGTTAAATACCACATATTGCTATGATTACACATCAAATTGTCTTAAAACGTCAAACACTTTTACAATGTTTCCATTCTTACCATTAACAATGAAGGCCTCCGTGTTAGATTGTGTCACTGACGTCAGCTCTGATAAATCAGAGCTCAAAAATTATACCCAAATTAGTTTTTTTTACAGGGCGGAGCTCAGTTGTGTTACAATTGTTTGTGTAAATAAATGTTTAAATACAGGTTGAATGCATTTGGCTTAATATTAATTATATACCTGGATCATATGGTGCATCTTGTCCCTGTCTCCCTCCACCTCCGTCACACAGGACGGATTCCCCCGTAGTAATAATAATAAATAATATTAAAGAATAATAATAATAATAATACTCTCAAGTCTCTCGTCAAGGTGGCTGAGCTCTGGTGTCCCCTTTCCCCCCACACTGTCTGTAAGGCTACATGCATTTTGCCTTTCACTTTTATGTTGGACTTAATTTTTATTTCTGAGAGCAGTCGACTTTGGCCTTGCTGTGGGGATTTACCGTCATTGTCGTCATGCAGTCAGCATGAATTAATACGTAGTAGGGGCGTTTCATTGACTATTTATAGGCAACTATGGGCCGTACGTGATGTCCGCAAAAGCTGCGCCACATTTCGAGTTGATTATGATTTATAAAAAGGGAAACCGGTGTGGGACTTGCGTGCGCACTGTGTTATAAATCAGAATATTTTTCTGCGTAAGCACTTCCTGTGTTTCGTCCGTACGCCACCTTCTGATGCGAATCCTACGCACAGTTTTATAAATGAGGCCCCAGGTGAGGAGAAGGAGGTGATTAGAGAGCAGGCAGGGAGCTGATTGGCTGGAAAAACCTCTGGGAGCAGGAAGGACTAACGAGGCTGATTCAGAGCAGGTGTGGAAATGGCGGGAAAAAAAACAGAAAACCAAATATCTCTAGATAACTGTTCACATCTGGCTCTTCTGCAGGACTCTGAGATCTGTTTTCAATCATCTTTATGAAGAGCTTCTTCTTCTGTAGAAATCTATCCATCAATTCTCTCCTCTATGACTTTGAGCTCCCGCATGCTGTTTCCGTCTTCTTATTTTTGTCTGTCTCTAAAATATTGATAACCTGCCCCAAAGCTGCATGTGAATCTATAATCTACGTTTAGATGATTGAACAAAACATTAGCATGCCTTCCTTTCCTCTTGTACAGCAGCACAAGGTTAACACACCTGCTACAGGAAAACCTCTCCTTCATATATCTTCGTCCTTCTGTTGTGGTTGTCTGCTCCGAAATTCTCTTTGTGTCTCACTTGCTTTTGGTTGCTGGGAGGCATCTTGTTTTGTTGTCTCTCTCATCCAAAGTCAGTCACAGAGACTTCGTATTGACCCAAAACACCCCAAGGACAAAGAGACACTGTAGACGCGAGGTGCTGGATGACTAAAAGCAACTTTGCTGACAGAAGCTCACACTAACGATCAATGATTTTGCATCTCCAGACCTTTGTGTGTCATTTCCTGCAACTAGAGGGCAGTGTTGAACTGCAGTCAGATTACACTCAACTGTTTAAGGCCTCAAAGTCAGAGAAAGGATAAATACACAGACAGGGAGCAACTAGGAGCACTGCAGGAGACTGAGACAGACAGATGGAGTATCAAGTTTTAACAGAATACATGATGCACTCCCACATATCCAGAGAGGAAACCTGCAGACTTGATTTTCTAACAGCAAAGCCCGTGAATCAATGAAACCTAACTGTGATGGGAAAACAGATACAGGTGACTGAACGGTGGTGGAAAAATATAGAAAACCTGTGAGACTTTCATTCAAGTTCAATGAGGTGCTAACACTGAAACGTCTCACTGGTAGCAGGTGGGACAGGTACACGTGTCTCTAAAATCTTGAATGTTCTCATAAATATGTAAACACACCATGAGCAGTGTTTCGAGCAAATGCACTGTCACAAAACAACAATAACTGAATAAATAAAGGTCACACTATGTTCAATGCGATGCTTATCTCAAGCACATTTCAAAATAAGACTTATTTTCACTCTAAGAACTTCTGATGTGTTAATATAAAATAAGCAGGGCCCTTGACAGAGGCCGAGGGCGCCACCATGTGGAGGGGGCGGGCCAAACCAAGAAAAAAAAAATGAAGGGGAAAAAAAAATCAAGATATTTTCACATTATATAATGTGGCCCCCATTCCAAAAAAGTTTGGACACCCCTGGCCTAGGGCTCCAAAAATGCTAGGGCCACACTAGTTTGATAATTGGTCGCACTCTTAATAATCAGAGCCAATAACAAGCCTCAATACACGCTTCTTCCCAACTCCTCATTAACATTTCGTGCAACTAGTGCGTGTCAAACACAGCCCTGGGTAAACTGATGTTCATTTAAAGTGCTCGTGTCTAGGGTGTTTTGCGTTTTGGCTGCGAGGCTAACGGTGAGGTGTGTATGCTCACCTGTTGCAGCTCTGACGGCCGTCACGTGGTCAGCTCTCTCTCTGAGGTCCGACGCTAGTTAGCATACATCCGTTAATTTGTAGACAGCACGCGGACAATAACTGGAAACCAAACTTAATCGCACAAAAGGGGGAAACTTCGCGGTCCTCTTCCATCTCGTGGTACTCAGAAACACTTCCCCTACTCCTCTCTGCACCGGTTCTCAATCCTCTTAATTACTCCCCGGCACGCGCCCCTCAAAACCAGCACTGGCCTCGTGTGGTAATGCTGCGTTCACGTGCTCCTCGGATGCCCCCAGTTTCCGGTTTGGGAAGTCCTTCCTGTGACTTCAGGTGTTTTCATGAGTTGGAAGCTAAGTCGGAATGTGGAAGGAAAAAAAACATGGATTCTATCCCTGTTTTAGATTTAGATTTTAGATTGTTTTTTTAATGTTCATTTTATGACTATTTTCCTTTGTAAAGCACTTTGGGATGTCTTGTATGACGGGTGCTATACAAATCAAGTGTAGGCTATTGAATACGTGGAACTAACTGTTACAACCATATTAGCCTCCACATTACATGTGAGCAAATAAATGACATAAAAATAAAAAAGTCCCTCACCATTAACTTTTTAATGGTAGGCCTAAGTTTACTTGCGTCCGCCATCTTACCGCAACATATGATGTCAACTCGGCAACTCGTGTCGCAAAATTTTCCTCGACTTTCCGAGTTGTTCATTTCATTTTTCCAATCAGCTGCCCACCTGGCTCACAATTTGTACGAATTACAGTGCATTACTTTTTGTAGGAGTTACTACAAACAGTGATTGAGAACAGCCTGCATAAAAACACACACACACACACTCCTGAGCCACACCTAAACGCCCACATAAAATAGGCAAAGAAACACAAAGGCACACGTGTACCCATACACAGTTGGCAGGCAGGCGCACACACCGAAATACAAAAAAAAAAAAAGTGTGAACCACAAAAGAAGAAATGAACAGTCTCCCCCTCATTTGTGACATAACACCTCTCTGCAGCTGTGAGTGAGTTACAGGTGAAGCCTCTAAAGAATGGAGCAATCTCATCAGCGAAGAATCTCCTCATTTTCTATTTCCATTCGAAGAAAAGACAGAACTGCCAAAAAAAAAAAAAAAAAACTAATAATGTTCTCCTCTTCTTCATTTTCCACAGAGAGGCAACATAGGGGGGAGAAGAAGAATCTTAATGGAGTGTTCTGATTCTCGTCATCTCACAAACCTCAAAAGAGGAGGAGGAGGAGGAGGGGAGTTATGGAGGAGTTTCATAGTTCTTAAAATGGGTCTACAGGAGGGGAGAGAACAGCACGGCGTAGGTGACTCATCATGGTCCTTTCATCATTGTGAACAAAACCATTACTAATCATCATCATCATTACCATACCAGTACAAGCACCGTTATCAACAATACCATCGCTATTAGCATCAGTGTCATTATGCTTGTTATTGTCAACAACATCCTCATCCCCTGAGAATCACTTTCAGCATTTTATATCCTTTTCTCCTCTTTCTCATCCTCATCATCATCATCATTATCATCTTCATCATCTTCAATGGTCATCAGCAACACTATCATCAAAATCATCAAAATCTTCATCATACCAGAGAAGAAATGTCATCGTCACTACCATCAATAGCATAGCCATCATCATCATCCTCATCTTCATCATCATCATCATCATCATCATCATCATCAGGCCTATAGTTACTGTCAACAACACCTCCATAATCTTCTTCATTATTCGGGGTAGACCGAGTAATCGGTCAGCCGATTAATTGGCCTGATTAATGACATTTTGAGATAATCAGCATCGGCCGATTATCTCAGATCACAAGGCCGATTAAAGTGCAGAGTGTGCAGATCTACAAAAGGACCAAAAACAAAGATGCTGCTTGGTGGTCCTGTGTACTAACATTGTTTTTATTTATGCAAGTTTATATATTTCAGAAACAGAGATACTGCTGTCTGCTGAATACATGTTAAATAAATCAGCAATTTTAAATTGTTGTAGACTGTAAAAAAAACAACAGCCCCAAAACAAAATCGGCCGCCCTGCTCTCTAAATTTCGGTATCGGCATCGGCCATTGAAAAACCCATATCGGTCAACCACTAAAAATAATACGAGTAGCTAACACTGTTAGTTTTCCCAGGGATGGCTGCACAATCCCAAATATAAAGCCTGGTTTACTCAGGATTCCAAATTGGAAAAGAAAGCTAGATGCAAACTTGAAAAAGCACTGTTGTCTTTTATGTATCGAGAAGTCTGGAAAAGTATGTAACTTTGAAATGGAAAATGTGGAACCCTGGTAAGTGTGCGCTCTGGTGCTAACCAGTGAGAACGAGTCGTGATGATGCTGTCTGTGAAACATGCAGATCTCAGTGGATGAACTGGAGAGCAGCATCAGTGTGAAGATCAGCAAGGAAGCTGTGATGAGCATCAACAGCCCTGAGAGTCTCTTTACTTCCGTTAATGGCAAACTGGAGACCAAGGTCTACATCGCTGGTCTGCCCAACCGCACTGACAACATCATCAAACCTGTAAGCACACACACACACACACACACACACACACACACACACACACACACACACGATGAATCACCCAGCAAACGTGGGCCCACATCTAATCGAATCAGCTCAATAATGAAATGCACATATCAGGATTTACAATGGACCCGCTCCAAGCCAGTGTTGTACTCTGTGTATCAGATCAACCCTCGACTTGACGGCTGCATCCGAGGCTGGAACCTGATGAACCAGGGAGCATCCGGGGTAAAGGAGGTCATCCAGGAGAAGAAGAGTAAACATTGCTTTGTGTATGTGGAACGAGGGTCTTTCTTCACTGGGGCGGGACTGGCACAATTCAACGTTGACTACAGTGAGTAAGTTAAGTTATACTTTATTAATCCCGATGGGAAAGTTTGGCCTCTGCATTCAGGAACAAATGTAGCTTTGAGCATGGTGCGTTGGTTTAAAGGCAGCGACAGGAGTGAGTTGTTAGGCACGGTGGGAAGTGTCTGACGGATGGCAGCATTAAGGTAGGGCCCTATAGTTTCTGTGATAACAGAATCGTGGAATTGAGAATTTAAAAAAGCTATAACACAGATTCCATAAGGCCCTACATTAAGTCAGTGCTAAAAGCTGACTGGAGATTTGAAAATATGACTATGTTTAAATTTCCACACCGAGCCACCCCACTGTAACTAGTAGTAGTTTAAAAAGCGTTTTAAAAATAAATTTTAAAGCTGTCTGATGCTTAGGCTCTGTGGGCTTCTGGGCTTGCAATACACAGAGGGGGGAAACCCTATGCCTCCGCGCCAGAGGCATTATGTTTTTGTGTTTCGTGTATGTTTTCGTGTTTCAGAGATCATGTGATTTTGAATATTCAGATATTCACAAGAGGTGATTAAACCTCGAAACATGAGATCCTTCAATTCAGGTAAAAACTTCCTAAATGTCCAACCTGACAAAAGAAATGTATTTGTGTTTCCCTGTGTGTATGTGTGTTTGTGTAACTAGGTGATTCTGGGAGCTGGAATGTGGATCTAAAGATGAATATACGTCCGTCCAGCAGCACAGGTGTCCTCTTTGCTCTTGTTCACAACAACACAGTCCCTCTGTCGGTCGCTGTGGTAACGCAGGGAGAAGAAGATGCTGTGAGTTCATTCACACTTTTGTTTGAAATAATCACGTGTGTCTCTGCATGTCTTCACACACACACACATATATGAGCACAAACACGTGTGATTAAACTCTGCAATGTTATTGATCTCTATGCTCCAGAACCTGCAGGTGTTCTTGGACGGCGTCTCCGTGGCAACGCTGGACTCGCTGATGTTGTGTTACCCTGACCGGCTGACACTGCAGCTGAATGTGACTCCCACAGAAATCCAAATATCAGGCAACTCCTCCACTGTAAGCTTCATGAAGTCCGACGCCCTGCGGGAGGCACTGCAGCTCCTCAACAGCACCATGCAGAACCCCATCACTACTTATGTTGGTGGGATACCAGGTTAGTTAAACGCACATATGTCATTTTCATTACATATCATGGGAGTTGTTGTCTTCACCACCATTGCCGTCATTGCAGTCAGTTTCTTCCGGTTAGGATTTCTTCAGTGTTCAGGAGGTTTTTACTGGTGATTAAAACCATTAAAAACACTAAATAAAGCAGTTTCATGTTAAAAATCTGTGTTTCTACAACGCGGTTCAGTGGAAATAGGACGTTCCAGAGTGGCTGCCGAGCTGCCGCTAATGTTTGCTCAGCTGGTTTCTCTGATAAATTAAGATCCAAACATCCGATGACTAAAATCTTTCATCCGGCTAAAATATTTAGTTAAAAATGACCAAGATCTAAAAATATGGCTTAAAACTGGATAAAAGTAAATTCATGACAGCTTCTGGCAGAAAACCACAACACATTCACAGGCGACCAAATGCAATGGGCCGTGACCTTGAATACAAACAGATTTCTCTGGGTTTGAAAATTGTTGGAAACATAAGGGGGTAAGATGTAAGAAACCAACTCAACAAAATATATTGATTGAAACCTTTATTTAAACAGGGAAGGCCATTGAGAGCACGCTCTGATTACAGTCATATAAAACAATAAAAGCACACAAGAATTATATTGTACATCAACAGCATAAAACAAGCAGACCAGTGACATCAACAACATCAAGAAAACGCATTCACACTGCTCCATTTAAATTGATTAAAAGTGATAAGCTTGTCTAATTTGACATCCTTTTGCAAGTGATTCCACTTGTGTGGAGCATAGTATTTAAAAGCCACTTTCCCAATCTCAGTATGGACTCTAGTATGGACTATGACCAAATAGTCTTGAGACCTGGTGCAATGAGAAAATGTGTAAAGGCAGGAGAATGCCTATAAATCACATCACCACAGTCCAACAGATAAAAAGGTTGACTGGATAATTTGTTTTCTACAGTTCTGAGTAATACATGCCTTATTTCTATTTTTAAAAATGCCAGTTTTGCTTTTAGAGATTTAGTCAGTTCATGAATATGTTTTTTGAAGCACAGCTTGTCATCAATCCAGAAAACAAGGCATTTATAAGAGAATGCTCTTTCAATGCTCTTTCAATTTGTGTCCCATTAGTTGTAATATTCACTTCAGTTGAGGCGTTGCATGCATGCATTTCGTTTGTCTGAGTTTAACACTAATTTAAGATCAATTAAACCATATATAATATAGGTCTAATAATTTTTTAGACCTTTTAATGCTGAAATGTTACATACCTTTAAAGTAGTAAGTAAGTATAAAAGTAACTTTTGAAGATAACTATGAGCATGATTTATTCACTATATATGGTCACCATTAAAGGGCCAATATGTCTTCCTGGTTATAATCAATCCAGTATGAATACCAGCTAGTCCTCATCTTTTTATAAGAAAGCTTTCTCAAAGATGTCCTTATGCCGGAAAAGAATTTTAAAGCAAAGCTAAATGGAATATCCTCTTGATTGTGCTGAAACAGCAAAACTGCTGGCTCCTCTCGCTCTGACTGTACTTAGGCCTAAATGCTGATGTCAGCATGCTGTCATACTCACAGTAACAATGCTGATATTTAGCAGGTATCATGTTTACCATTGTCACATCTTAGTGCTGGGTGTCAGCATTTGCTAATTAGCACGAAACATAAAAGTACAACTGAGGATGACGGGAATGTCATTAGTTTTGCAGGATTCTTGTCAGGCATCAAAATATTGGACAATTTACATCTTTGACCAGATGATGGCGCTAGATTAAAAGTTAAGGGATTACTGTACATCCTGAGGGGGACATGAATGTTTGTACCAAATTTGTTTTGGAGATATTTCGCTTAAACTCAAATGTCAGCCTCATGGTGGAGCTAGAGGAAAGCCGGAGGATCACCAAAATCATTAGGAGACATTTTCTGGGAACCATGAATGTCTGTAAAAACCATCCAACAGTTGTTGAAATATTTCAGTCTCTGGACCAAAGCGGTGGAACGACCGACAGACTGATAGTGTAATCCCATTAATTACCTTCCCTCCCTGTGAACAAACAACACTTTTTCCTTCAGATTTGTTCTTAAATGTAGGAGTAAATATACATCGGATCTGCACTTGCCGAAAGCCTCAACAGATGGCGCACGATCTGTCAGGCCGAGTGCACAGAGCAGCCCTAGTAAAAAGTGATATATTTACCACTATCATTGTTGTCATTCTCACTGACTGTCCCACTCTCTCTCTTTCAGACAATGTCCCGTTACCTGCCACCCCTGTGACAGCCTTTTACCACGGCTGCATGGACATCACGATCAACGGCCAGCAGCTGGACTTCGACAAGGCTCTCAGCAAACATAACAGTATTAAGTCCCATTCCTGTCCTCCTGCGTCTTCCAGTGCCCATGAGAGTCAGCCTCATGCACCGCACCCACACCCGCACAGAAAGTGACCTTAATTAACATCACATTAAAAAGCCCTCACATTAGGCAGCATCCCACGGCGGACACTTCTTGTGATATTTTGGAAAGAGAGATATAGAAGAGGAGAAGAGATGGGAGGGAGGGAGGAGAAATAAGTGACAAGAAGAGGAGATAGCGGTAGACGTTATCGTCAATTTTTGGCAACTTTCTCTGATGGGTTCATTTTAAGCGTATGCTTTTCATCCATACAGTATTATTGTTCCTGTCCAGGGAGCATTTTATTCGTTTTTAAAAATTGTTTTTACATTTATTTTTTTTAGTGAGGCACAACGAAAGCAGGCTTGCCAGTGAGCTAGTCGGAAGCTGGATGCTGGATGACGTAGTTGTAGCAGTTTGTTGCAATGAATTAAATGTTTTCCGAGAAACGTTTGAAAAGAGCTGAGCTCTGTATCACGCATGCCATGTGTTGAGCAAGAGATGGTTATGTTTGTGTAGAAAAATAAACAAATGGTCACTGTTGACCAGGCTTTGAGACCACCTACATCTTTTTCCCTGCTGTTGAATCATGGTACTATCTCTTAAATTCTCTTAAATTCTGATCTTGTGGAGGCAGTGAAAACCACAGAGGAGAAAGCTGAGCCTCCATCCACTTCTGTTAGATTTTCTTGTTTGAATCATCATCCCTCATTGGGGCTCTGCCTTCCTGAGGTGTTGCATTTGGTTTAGGAAACATTTAGAAACCTGGTTTATCATTTTATTGACCCCACCATGGTTGTGGCCAGATGTATACACCTCTAATTATGGCCAGTCTTACAAGACTATAACTTCTGCTATTTCTGTCCTCATCTTCAGGATTTTCCTGGTTGGTCCGTGTATATAAAACAAGCCATCTTTAATATATAACTTAAACATAGTTGTTCAGTGTTTGTTTTATGTTTGTTTTAATAAAATTGGTCAACCTGAAAGTTTTGAATTTGCCCTCTTGCCACAGCCGGTGTGTGGCCATCTTTCCTAAGTCCTTGCTGACACAACAAACTTGTATGTTATATTATATATTTACGAAACACTGTTTGACCCAGGTGTGTTTTTGTATCAAATCAATCAGTGATTCCTTCTTTATTTCTGCAGGGACAGATGGAAACATGGCACCTTTTGTCATTTGCCACCATCGTTCCCTTAAACTAGGTTGTCGAAATCATATTTTCATTCAATTTTAGGATATAGTACACATAATATGTTGAAGTAATTGGTAAAACTTTTTATTTTTAGTAGCATCACACCCATGATTTTTGGGAGACCATTGCAATACTTGTTTGTAGTGTATTACAAAATATTTGTTTATAATACCCCTCAAATTAGTCATTTAAAAAGACAACATACATCAATATAGCCTGCAAAATATTGTTTGTATTATTTACCGTAACATTTATACATAATTTTAAACTATAATGCAGAAACCTGTCAGGCACATCACATTCTATTTCTTCTTATTAGTACTAATTTAAGATTTAATCTGGGTTTTTCCACTATGTGATGATGAGGAGCACACATCTATCAAATGCAATTTTATTGTAACACCCTGTATGAAACAATAGTTCAAATAGTTCAACGTGTGACACACTGTGGTTTAACAGCCGAGACAGAAATGGGAATACAGAGGAAAAGCAAGTCAATCAACAAAGATGACTGATGTGGGCGGAATTATAAAGAAATTAGGTAATGAAAGCACTGGAAATAGATTTTGGTCATGCAAGATTCGGGGAAAACAAAACAGAAAGAAAAACTACTTGGAGAAAAAAATGATATGTCTGAAAAGTTTTTAAGCTGTGTAATAATGTCTGCTCTGATAGCACCATTAAAGTGGAGGATGAAGCTTTCAGAAGGTCTACTTATTTATTGAAGTAGTAATACCACAATTTAAAAATACTCCATTACAAGAAAACATCCTGCATTCAAACTTGCACTTAAGTAAAAGTCTGCAAGTATTATTGTATAGTATCAAAAGAAGAAATACACAGTATCCAATATGCAGATGCAGAATGGGCCCTTGCAGAGAATTATGTCATTATATGTATTGTTAGATTAGATGTCAGCAGCATTTTAATGTTGAATTTAACAACTTTACATACAGTTGGATAGTTTAATCTATAGCAAATTAGCAAATTATGATTATGTCTACCCACCACTATATAAAGTAGGCCTAATTAAAATTAACCTACCAGCTGCAACAAGGGATCTATCATTATAATCCACTAATATATATGATTCTGAAATGTATCTGTATAATGAGTACGCTACAGTACTATCTCCCCCCTTTTATTTGCCAATTAGTGCATAGGGCTGGGCAATAATTCAATATAATTTATCGTCTTTTAATGGAATTGTATCGTGATGAAGTCATATCGAGATATCGTGATACATAATTATGTTGTTTGAATTCATAAAAAGCACATACTAACTCAAATTTCTCAGAAAATCTGATGTGAAATATATATAATTTGAATATTGTGGTTTTGTTTTGACATCACACTATTTGTGTGCATGCATGTAATCAGTGTATAGCTGGGAAAAAAAAGTTTTTGTCTATAATTGCTCTTGAAACTGTTCATTCTGCACCAAAGTTATTAATTAAATGAGAAAACCCTCAGTACTTTTCATTTGTCACATTTAATTCACACAGGAGTATACATAAATAGGCTTTAGCATGTCATATAGAGTATGTATTTATTAAATTACCAGAAGACATGCTATATCATGATATATATCGTTATCGAGATATGAAATTACCTATATCAGGAGAGAAGATTTTGATTTTCATATCGCCCTGCCTTGGTGCATACACATGTAAACAATATGGGGCAATAACAGATGTTATTGATTTTCAAAACATAAAAAGACACAGATAGGCCTAAGTAACAGGGGACAGCATGTGCAAATAAAAAGTAAGTACGGTAAGATGTTGAATGCAGGACTATCACATGAGTATTTTTTTTTACACCGTAGCATAGCTGCAGAGTACTTCTTCCACAACAAAAAAACTGGACACTGTTTGATGCATTTCGTGCCGGTGGGCTTTATTTATTTATTATTTTTACCAACTTGATAATGGGTGCACACTGCGCGCACGCACACGCACGCACGCACACTGAAGGAGGGGAGGGAGGGAGGGATGCATCGTTACAAACTCCTGGCTGCACTTTTCTGAGCGACTCCCCCTCCTGAAGCAGCAGAGGCGTGCTGCTGCTGTCTTTCTCCGCAGAGTGGGGACTGTGTCCGGCCAGAGAGGGCTCAACAACACAAGAGAGGAGGGTCAAAAAAATAAAGTACAGACCGCAATGGGGGACGAGCTGAACCGCAGAGAAAAGAGCACGGTCGCTTAATTTGCCTTGTGTTATGAAAGGATATGCAGGAGAAACGCACGACAGTTTAGGTCGCAACGGTCCGCCGCGGCAGTGATTTCCAAATCAAAAAACGTTAACGACCAACGGTCGGAAGTACCTGAATACCTGCAGTGTGTTTTGCTCTAACGTTAGCCTCGGCTCGGTGACATTGAGAGATTTGAGAGACAGAGAGGGGGCAGAGAGACTACAAGACGGGACCGGAGAAAGTTTTGTCAAGCTTGGCGCAGACACAGCGGTTAAACAATGCGGCTGACCCCGACAAAGTCCCTTCCATCGGCAGCCCTGCTAATCCTGCTGGTTGTCCGCTGGTCCGATAGCAGTAAGTAAACAGTTACATGCTAGGTGGCTAGCTAGCTCGCTAAGTCCCCCTTTGACATTTGTGTTGTGGCTGATGATGATGCATGCTATTAACGTCATTTAACGGTAGATGTTTCGCAACATTTTCTGAAATGTTTTCGTTTTTGGGGAGCCAAAATACTGCTTAAATCCAGAGTTGTTTGACCTTCTCTTGTTGTTGTAGGTTAATACATTTTGGGGTGTCTTTCTTTTTTCTTTTCTTTTTTAGTTTCGTTGTCTTCCCAAGAGGCGAACCAGTTTCTGAGCAGACACAGGAGAGCAAATCAAGTATTCGAGGAGACGAAGCAAGGACACTTGGAGAGGGAGTGTGTGGAGGAAAAGTGCACCAAAGAGGAGGCCAGAGAAGTGTTTGAAAACGACCCGGAGACGGTGAGTACATTATATATTATGGCACCAACAAAATCACCACTGGAGTTGTGGTTTTCAGTCCAAGGCTGCATGCAACAACCACAACACCACACCTTCTTCTTCTTCTACTTCTACTTCTTCTTCTTCTTCTTCTTCTTCTTCTACTTCTTCTTCTTCTTCTTCTACTTCTACTTCTTCTTCTACTTCTTCTTCTTCTTCTTCTTCTTCTTCACCACTGAGGTACTGCAGTACTAAAACTCAGTCTGTTAAATAATCAAAACACTATTAAAAGTTTAAATAGACCCACAACTGTACATTTTGCAGCCTGGTATTTGTTAGAAAACATAAAGCTGCAAGGTTGGTTGTTTACATCATGTTCATTGACTGTAAATTGATGACGGTAATTCAACAGTAGACTAATGATTCATTGTCTGGGCTGCTGGTGTTCATGCTCCAATAAGTCCAGAGTGCTGATAGCTGTCAGTGCACATACTATTCCCATGTCAAAGCCTTGGCATGTTTTCTTCTTCTTTTTGTTTGTTTCTGTGGCAGACATTGAGTCAGTATGACTAAGCTTTAGTTTATTAAATACAGTTTCAGTGAAGACACTGCTATCCCTACACTCCCCTTCATAATTGTATGCACACATAAACACTAGGGGTGTAACGGTACACAGAAGTCACGGTTTGGTTCATACCCCGGTCTGGGGGTCATGGTTCGGAGCAAGTTCGGTACAGCGATAAAACAATCCAAATGCATAAGGATCTGTTTCTTTTAATTTATTTTGAACAGACAGATGTGCAAGTGTCAAAGACAGACAAAATCCTCTTACTGGAGACCAACTTTGGTCAACTATTTTCATTATAAAAATAAGGAACATTTCAAACACTTCTGTATTAAACTGTGCAAACACTGAACAAACATTTTCCCAAAAGGCAGCAGGTCACAATATGCTATAAAAATGAAAAGCATCTCTTATGCTATGAAACTGAAAATACATAGTATAATAAAGGAGGAATGTTTCGATTAGTTCCGCCGTGGCTATATTTAAACATTCAAACCCAAACATTTAGCATACCGGTGATCACTGATCGGCACATCTGGATAATGTCGTTGAATGTGTGTTAACCGGTTCAATGTGTTTCCATTCACATCCCCTGCAACGGTGCAGCAATGCTGACACACCATCCTTGTCTTGTACACAACTCTCTCCTTTGCTGTTGTAGCTGACCGGGAATCCACAGGCTCATCTTCCAGCTTCTGTGTTTCATTTGCACTCGCCATATTGTGACTGACTCACACGCCAATCCGCTTGTTGTGCTAACCTCAGCATATGTTCAGTTGCTAGCGGTGTACAGCTAAGAATTTCCGGGCGGAATTCACCCTTGTGAACTTTGGTTCCACCTTACAGTACGTGCACAAATCTACATACCGTGTAGTATGCACACAACCGTGATGGTTCGGTACGAATACAACACAAACCGTTACAGCCCTAATAAACACACACAGTCACTTGTATGTCTTCTTTTTTTAGCTTAAATATATTACATTTGCTAATATTGGGCCCCATAGAGATCTGCTTGACTTATGGGATGCAAAATATGGGAAACTCCATTTCTGTTCTCCCCATCTGTATCGCTTATGTACGCATGTCTTTTCTTAAATATCCTTACACACACATGCATGTGAATTGTGCAAACAAACTCAGATTCTGATTGGTCTCTTTGGGAGCTCATTGGCTGTTTTCTGTTGAACATGGGGTGAGAAATGTGTTTAATTCAGTAATGCACATTGCCTCACTAATCCCTCCCTTTTTTCTATTCGCTGTTTACCAACAAACAAAATCCATCACACTGTATGCATGTAGGAATATTTGCTGCAGATTAGTTTCCATTCAGCATTCATGAATGCACAGATTAGCCTTTCCATCCATGTGAATACGTAAGCCTATTGAATATGTACTATGTGCTGAATATACCAACAAGCCCCGGAGATATAAATGACGTAATGTCTTTTAACAAGCACCTGTACATGGTGTGTTGCACATGTGAATGTTACTCCATAAGTTATAGTGTGTGCCAGTCACAGTGCAGACCCTTGCTCAAACCACTTTAAAATGTTAGATGTCAAAAAATAACAACAGGTATATATTGACATTGTTGAATGTTTTTGATTGTTGTCAATGTCAGTTTCATTTGTAAGTGAGATGACGATGAGATGACGCTTTAACTGTACGTGTTTGTTAGCGATGCGCTGGTGATGCTGTGCTCTTTAACGATCGATCTTACTCTTGAATTTGTACTGTTGTGAATTGCAATGGCGAGGCAGTGAATGAGGCAATCGATGACTCAGAGATTACTCGTAAGATTAGCCAAGTGGAACGACAGACATGGAAGGGAGGGAGGATTAAAGCGAAGTTGAGCTGGGTTCAGAGGGGAAAAGGTGAAGTCAGGTGGCTTTCCTTCTAGTTGAGCTTGAATCAGCTGGACGCACATCACTATCAGAATAGCGTGCCTGTAGTTTTCTACCATGTCGTGCGACAAAGCTGCAGACTCATTCATAGCTGCATTATTCATTCTGAAAGTGCCCATCTCTGACTCTGCATTTTCTTCTGCTGCAGCTTTGTGGCTCTGCAGAGAGAGGGTGTTTCTCCTGGATACTCATGATTGTCTTTGGTGATCAATTTCTGGTTTCTCTCTTGTTCTGTGAATTAAAAAGGTGTCACAACTGACTCTTATGTTAGGGTCAAGTTTAGTAATAGCCCCAAACTAGTTCTGGAACCACATTAAATCTTAATCAAATGTGACTGACCTTTGCAAAGCATTGGTTGCAGAAAATCAGGGGTATAATCAGGCTTTATGTTGTGTCATGTTACTAGCTTTAGCTGACTCTCTTATCTGATAATTGATTCTTTCAAGAGACTTTTTCACCTCAGCCTGCTGCATCCGGCTCCTACTGCAGCAGAAGTTGCTCTCTCAGGTCTCTGTGCCTCCAGAGCCAGTAGTTGATCATCACCAAATTTTGACCTACATGTGGAGGAGTACTGCAGCCAGGAGGTGGGAGGGATGCTACTACTATCAGGAATGCAGAGAATTCTCAGGAAGCCTTTGGCAAAGGGCCACACCCATTAGAGAGAGCACACGCACACATTACAGAGTAATCATATTGTAATCTCTCTCCGGACATTAAACGCACACGTCAGAGTTAATGATTGTTTATGAGTCTCTTTTCATTCCCATGAGTATGAGCACAGAGATCAGGCATGAAACGAAACCAAATCCTAGGCTATGTCAAGTATTAACGGAACCCCCCTCTACTAATTGTAAGCATTTATTTGGATTATCTTGTTCTGTTTAGATTTTTTGTTTATTCGCCTACGTAACTTTATCCCTCTCTCTCCATCTCTTCTCTCTGATTTAGGAATACTTCTATCCCAAGTATTTAGGTAAGTTATTGTTCTGACTAAGACTCTTCATCTCTACTCCTAACAGCTGGCTTGACTGATTATATGTTTGTAATCTTTTTGTTTTCCTTTTCGTTTCTGTCTAGCTTGTGTGGAGAAGTTTGGAGACGCTGAAAAGAAGAAACAGGATCTGATAACATGTGTTCACAGTAAGTCTTATGCCCTCTTATCTGCTTAATTTTAGAGCTTGGTGGCAGAACATGGACAGGTTTACAGACATACTTTTATCACCATTCCTCTCTGTCTTTCTTTTCACTGTGTAAGTATTATTACATCCAGAGAGAGGCACCTAGTTGTAGTGTGGGGTTGGGCTGCACTGCAGTATCACCGCTCTGCATCACACTGAGGCACACACTCTCTCTAAGCAGAAAAGGGAAAAAGAAGGAAAGATGATGAAAAGGTGCTGAATTTCTTTGGCAACTCCAGGTCAGTTTTTGCAGACTGACTGATTCCGTGACTTTGAAGTAGCCTGAGGGTGCTATATGTGCGTGAGCCCAGGTACCTGTGAGTAACATTGCAGCACTTTGCTACAGTGATGCTGCAGATTGGTGAATGAGTGACACACCCCTTCAGTCGTCACATATTCACGCACTGTCTGGGTGACTGCACCAGCGTCTTCGTGAGCGGAGGAGGAGTGACGTGGAAAAAAAAGTCTGACGTGAGTGGAGCACAGGGTTTCTGCTGCATCAGGATACAAGTGACCAACCCGGCTTCACTGCTATTGGCTGAGGAAGCTCAGGAGGGGTTTCCATGACTCAGCTGCAGCATCATGACAAGGCAGCTCAGCACCTATCTCTCTCTCACCACTTCTCTCTCTATCTCACGCTGCAATTCCCTGTCCATCTGTCTCCTGCCTTGGTGCAGACTAGTGGTGGGTGGTATACCAGTATCAAAGTAGATCACAGTACTCGGGCACCATGCCTGATTTCAGGCATAAAGGAGGTTTTAATTCATATCATACTTAATTCAATACATTGTACACATTTCCTCCTGGTCAACTTTTCAGGCTCACAAACCCTTTCTTGTTTTAACCCCTGAGATCATGACATTCCACTAATTCTATTTATGGAATATTTCAGACGAGATTTTACAATCATGGCATGTTATGGAAAGATACAATTTCAGCTTCATATTTGCACATACCAAAAGCCCAGCAGGCAGTGTTTATTCTCCCACTCCTCCTCCCTGTTTCTGTTCCCTTAGTCTGCAGTTTGCAGACTCAAATATTTTGTGAATTGCTCTGCAGAAAAATAGAATAATTAAAAGCACATCTAATCATTCAATCTGATTCATTTAAGGACTGCCCTTAGAAGACGTAATACAAAGAAGCATGTACTGATATTGATACAGATATTTTCATATTTCTTTATTAACACTGTGATTCATACGCTGATAGTTTTTCTTTTATTATTTTCACTAGTCTGTAACACAGGCTGCAAGTGTCTGCAATCACTGAAAGAGACGAGCAGCACAAGTTACTTTGACTCAAATGAAGAACAAAACAATATGAAATTTACTTTGTTAAAACATGTCGAGCTTCTCTGTAATCGGATGACAACGTTGCATCAATTCAAGGGTTTTTGTACATATCAAAGCTAGAAAATCGGCTTCACTTAATTATGACAAGCAAATTATAGAAGTACTTTATCAATGCATGATTTTGCTGACACAGTTTACAGATTATTACCTAATTAGCTATTAGTTATGATTGATATTTTTAAGATAATTATTGCCCCTATACAATAAGCTGAGAAAAACCCTCTCTTAAGATTACAGGTAACATTTTGTAAGATCTTGATGAAAAGCTGGGATTGTCACTTTGCTAGAAGCCCATTGTTTATTTAATCTTTCATGTTTGTGTGTTTATTCTCACAATTGGTCTTCTCTTGTCACTGTTGTGAGTATTCACTGGTAATCAGAACTTCTGACAGCAGGAGCAGGTGATTGATACTGATTTGATTTTGCCGCTGTATGCAGCACCCATGTGTGAAATGTTAATATACACTTCAATTACTTGTAACATTGGATGTTTCACTAATGGAATTAGAGGTATTTATATATATAGTACAGTGAAAAAGTTGTGCCTTTGTGTTTCACATGTGAGCTTAGCTCTCTCCTGTTCCCCTAATTTTCTCCATACACACACAAACAGACACACACGCACACACACACACACACACACACACACACACACACACACACACACACGCACACACGGTTCTTTTCTCTCTCTGAACTCCAGCTAACATGCCCAGACTTGTCGTGCAGTCTAACTCCACTGCTGGGAAAAGGAAAGTGCACAGGGAGAGAAAAGATTTGCACATGTGCTCACTTACACAAGCTGGGGTGAAAGAGAGAGTTCAAGTGAAAATATTTAATAGAAAAAAAGGACGAAAAAAAATGAACAGATAGGTTGAATTTCCATTTTTTGAGAGCTAGAGGACACGTATATACTGGGAAGGACAGAATTAGGGCATCTCCGACAGGAGGGCTTAGCCAGCATTAGGCTATTTATATTGAACTCCTGATATGCAGGACATAAGAGGTGCCCTTCCTCTGTCTGGTATCAATATCCAGTTACACGCACTGTATGCATCCGGTCTGCACAGACTCAATTCTAAAGCTATAATAACTCTTTCTTCCTCTGTCTGTATTTGTTTTTCTCTCACATGAAGATATTCCAGACCAGTGCTCTCCTTCTCCGTGTAATGCCAGAGGTACGGTGCGCTGCGAGGACAAAAAGGGCGACTTCTTCTGTCACTGCTTCACAGGCTGGACAGGAGCCCGATGCGAGAGAGGTACTGTCATCGCTATGGAAAGTGGGAGAGGATAATGTATAGTTTTGACACCGTGTGCTAGAGCTCGCCAAATGTTGAATTTTTGCACCGTCACTCAGCGTCATATCCAGCGTCTCTGGATAGATGTCATCGTCTCTGTGACCTTGTTTCTGACAACCAACTCCTTTCCCGTACACTGATGGAAAGATCTGGATTCCCGACACTTTTATTAGTCGTATAATTGTCAAATATTTTCGTTGTTTCTCATCATGTTGATGTGAATGTTTTTATTTTGACCTCGCAAACTGTTTCTGTTTCACTTTTAGCAATTTTGCAACTGTTGTTGTTGTTGACAAGCCTCTTTAATATTAAGCTGCTGCTGCTGCTGCTGTTGTTATTAATGGCGTGTGAATGGTGTGTCAGTCCGGTCAATATGAGCTGCATGTACGGGAATCTATTTGTCTCATTAGAGGTCAAAGCTAGTTACTGTCACTGATATGAGAGGAGGCTTGCATTGAAAGTTAGAGGAAGGATTCCACTTTTACAAGGGGAATGTAACAAATATTAAGTGTATAAGGAGGAACTGGAAAACACACACTGTGTGGGAGAGAGAAGCATGTTTATGGCACAGCCACCATTCCACACATTTCCACTGTGACTCATCCTGCCACCTTACTGTGAGAGGAAACCAAAACAGATTCAGTTTGACTCGGTCTGAGCCTTTTCCACTTGACGACCGCACTCCTCCTAAACACTCAGCTGCAACACTCAGCTACAATGACATAGTGTGTCAGTTATTTGTGAGGCGTTTAACAAAGTACATATTCACAATAGGACATTTAATTAAGCTTTTCAAACTGTATCAAATTCATCCTGTTAGTATTTCAAGCTTTTAAAAATCGTTAAGTACAAAATTATCCTGAATTACGGGAAATCTTAACACAAGCCAAACAGCCGAATGCTGTTCACAGCCCACGATGATGATGTTTTTCCTGCGTTCATGTTGACTGTACCACCATCTTATTTGCAGATGTCGACGAGTGCAGCAAAAGAAATGGAGGGTGTGACCACGAGTGCAACAACACTATGGGCAGTTACCGCTGCTCCTGTCGCCAAGGTTACATGTTGGTAGGACGCCACATGTGTGACGGTAAGCACATCATCTAACAGCTGGAATCATGTCAATACTGTAGCTGCTCTTTGTTTGACTCACTCTGTGTTTGAACAATTTTTAATCCACTTAAAACTATAAAAACCATATTATGTCTGCAGTTATTGTTGGATAAATATTTTCAATTAGTTTTTTGAATGAGAGTTTTTGTGGTAGAGGTCCCTATAGTAATACAGTGGCAGTGTTGCTCTGTCTTGTGACATAATTATCATTTTAAGTCCATAAAAAAGAAATGGTTTACTTAATAAGTAAGGCAAAAACACATGAACCTCACAGACCCTTTGCCAGGTCCAACATTACAAACTCATGTTGTGCAAACAATCTTTGTTTAAACCCACAGAAGTTATGATAAAGACATCTTGAAATTCCCATGGTGTCTTCAGGGTAGATATTTACTTCAGTGTAAGTGTGATGATGTTTCAGTGAGTGCTGGAACGTTACCTGTTGCTAATGGCGTACGGCTAAAAGTTTCCGATGCCATAAGGACTCATCTTGACTAAATGTTTGCTTAAAATAAAACAGTATATTGACTTCTGTGCAAGAACATTGTTTTCCTGTATATGTTTGACGTTCACGTTCAGCTTTTCCCTCGCTGTCCTCTTCATGCGGTCAAAACGGCAATTAAAAAGTCACATTTTAGAGTCACAGTTACATAAATCTATGTTTTTGTCATAATATTTCACCAAGACCTATGCTATTTTCGTCAGGAACGGCAGATTTAGTTACTTATATGTCTCAGAAGAGAAAAAAACCTCAGAGGTATAGCAGTAACGGTAGACGTGTTTGTTGACGCAGGATGAACTTTAGTGACCTTTGTTCTTCAGCTGCTTTGTCGCCCTCTGCTGGCCCTATTGAAGCACTGATACTAATGAAAGTCAGCACTGTGGTCCTCTCCATTAGAGGAATAATTTGATATTACGGTAAATTATGTCAGTCCCACAACGGTATTGAGAAACATTTTATCACGACATTCAATATATTGTTAATAATAAAATATTCTATAATAAAATATGTATAAGAAGTTTCACTGAATGTTTTAAAGCTGTTTTGGGGTGCATTTTATATTAAGGTCATTTTGATTCAACTGGAGGATCAGAATTTAATAGCATCTGTCTTGCGTAAATTTCCCAGCTCTCAGATTAATCCAGTTTAGATGTCTTTCTCTGACCCATTTTATTCCTGACACTAATGAGCAAAGATCCAAATAACCTCATCAGGTCATGTCCTTCCAGCTTAGGAGCAGTTGACTTTATAGACTTCCTGGTTCTGTTGAATTTCCACCAGACTTTGACCACATGTTGTGTCTTTCAGATGTGGATGAGTGTGAGGATCCAGGTGTGTGTGGAACAGCACAGTGTGAGAATAACCAGGGCAGCTATGATTGCCTGTGTGATATCGGCTATGTCTACGACAATGAAACCAAGAGCTGTGTTGGTAAGTGCGTGCGCACACACACACACACACACACACACACACACACACACACACAAACACACGTAGCTTCATGAGAACTGACTGAAGAGCAGCTTCGGTCTCAGCAGGACTTGATGCAGCTGTGTTGTGGGGTCAGGAAAGGAATGCAAAGACATTTAGAGAAATTCTGTACAAGTAGGTAACAGGTCACCATCTCCATGTCTTAAAAAAATAAGTTAATTTCAGGGGGAAAATACACAGACTGACCCCGTGATTCACCTTTGCTTGGTACATGGTGTTATTGCCAGAGTTTTATTTATTTATTTATTTTTTCAAATGTGGTCAGGACAGAGATAATTCCAAAAGCAAAATAAATGAAGTAAAGCTAAAGTGCAGTAGTCAGAATTCATAAACACAGCCCGATATGCTGTAGGTTTACAGTTTAGAGAAGTGTTTTTTCAGTCATCTTAAACGCACCACATCGTGCTTTAAACATGCAGTGATTTGAAAACCCATCTGTACAATCACAACATCCTCACCAAGCCTTATCTTCAAGTAACCTTGGACCTGAATAAACAACAACACTCTGATGTTATTCGTAACAAGAGACATGAGCTAACTGCTCAACATGCACTTTTATAATCGAGGAATGGAAGGATGTCCAAGGCCAAAAACATGCTGCCTTGGTATTTAATAAGATAACATCATAAGATAAGTAACCACAATATCAGGTCTGTTGGTAAAAACATAGAATAAGAATTCACAGACTCAAACCAAAGTCATTAATCACTCATGTGCCCTGTTTTGCTCTGCAGTGGAAACCAGACTTTTCATAACCTCTGTGTCCCTCCTCTGAGAATTAACGTTTATTATAGCCAACCTTCTCATGGCCATGTAAGGTCGTACATGGAGCGCAGAGATACCACCCAGTCAACGTCAAAGACCACTTGACTCAAGTGTTGTTTGCATTCCCTGATATGTTGACGAGAAAGATATCCGATATGTTATATATAAAGATGTTTTTTAGATCCTTGGAAGATTTGACTCCCTCCACAGATGAGACTCTGATAACTCTGTGAACTCTCTGATTCTCCCTTTAAACCTCACTCATGACTTTCATCTCTCCTTCTCTTTTTACTTGTGCGACCCGCTCTGTCCCTCGTCAGATGTGGATGAATGTGAGGCGCATGTGTGTGCAGAGGAGTGTCTGAACACTCCAGGGAGTTTCCGTTGCTTCTGTGATGGTCGTCAGGGCATGAAGCTGGGCCAGGACCTCAGGAGCTGTAAGGTGAAATACATGAACTGTGGCAAATATCAACCAGCAATTTCATAATTAAAGGGATAGTTCGGATCTTTTGAAATGGGGTTGTATGAAGTACTTATGCGTAGTCAGTGTATTTACCTTCAGTAGATGGCGGTCGGCCCGCCCCCAGTTTGGAGAAGCAGGCAGGGGTCCCGACACAGAAGCTAAAAAAGGACCACCTGAAAAAAAATCAATATCAGTTTAAGTGTACGCTATATTTAGCGTGATATTGATATTAATTTCTTTTTATGTGGCTAAAATACATTTTGCTGTGTGGCCCTGTCCACAGCAGTACATTGCTTAGCTTCTGTGTCGCTTCTCCAAACTGGGGGCGTCCCGACCGCCATCTACTGTCGGTAATACACTGACTATGGATAAGTACCTCATACAGACCCACTTGAAAAGATCTGAACTATCCCTTTAAGCTCTCATTTGTTGTTAGATGTTAAACTATGAACTACATTCTTGAACCATTTTAAATGAGTCAAGTCTGAAATGCACAAATGGTTTTCATGAAGTAGCAGCATGCGTTATCATCAGTTTTATGTTTTATGTTTTTTATGTTTCCACAGCCTATAACTCCCTGTATGTCGCCATCTCTGAAGAGGAACTCTCGCTCCCTCTACCTGGGCCGCATGTTCAGCGGCGTGCCGGTGGTGAGGCTGCGTTTCCGCAGGAGGATTCAAACTGGGTGAGAAAATAGTTGTTTTGATGCTCGACGCTCTCAACAGTTGTGCGTGCAAAGTGAGAGAGTGACGGTGAATGCAGAGTAGATGCAGGGAAGAGTTTAAGTTTAATAGTGAAGATATCAAGTGAATGTACAGCAGAGTTTGCAGTTTTGTGCACTGAATGGCAAAGCTTTAGCAGGAAAAGTTAACATTTTCACTTTAAAAAACCTACATATACATGGTAATTTTGGTGGAAAAGGGGTATTACAGTAAGTATAGATAAATGATTAATTTGAGTGATCACAGATCTTCCAGCCTGCTGGTAAGATTGTTTTAGTTTCACTTATAGACAAGAAGACTTAAAGGAAGTGTTAAGTATTATTCTGGAAACAAACAAACTCAAAACATGTTGCCTAACTTTCGGCATGTCTATCGATTTCTATGAATTAGAAGATATAATATTTCATGAACTGAAGCATAAGTTAAGATTTAGGTTTTAATTAAATCCTGATTTAAATTCTTGTTCATATTTTTGTTTGAATAGGCATGTTAGTATTAAAATGATACAGCAGGCTGAACGGTCCCTTTGTTTGTGCCTGAAAGGAAAATACATAATCACTCTGTGAAGTTGTATCTGCTAATTCTAAAATGAATGTTATTTTGGTCACTCAAAGAAATATTTTTTTCTTCCTGTCCTTTCTTTCTTTCCTCCCTTCCATTCTTTCATATTTATTCTCTGTTATCTTTGTCATACTAACATAACTATTCAAATGCACACTCTGTCACTGCTCCCCACCTCCCAGCTTTTCTGCAGAGTTCGACTTCCGCACCTACGACCCTGAGGGGGTGATCTTCTTCGCCGGAGGTCACCTGAACAGCTCCTGGATCGTGCTGGCAATGCATCATGGGAAGCTGGAGCTGCAGCTGAAGTACGGCACAGTCAGCAGGGTCACCAGCAGCGGACCCATCTTCAATGACGGCCAGTGGAGAAAGGTCGGAGGTTTCTGTCATGAATGGTAATACGCTGTCTAGCTTAGCTGTTTGAAATCTTCTTTAAATGTCTTGTTTTTTCTTCAGATCTCAGTGGAGGAGCAGGGGCGGAGCCTAGTGATTAAGATTGACAGGGAGGCCGTCATGAAGGTTGCAGTAAACGGTGATCTGTTTACGCTGAAGAAGGGCATGCACGAACTCAACCTCACCGTGGGAGGAGTCCCTTTCAGAGAGGACGGCCTCGTCAATCAGGTGTTTATTTGTATGTTCTTGTGTATTTTCTTGCATATGTACCAAAGGAAGATGTTCTTTACACATTTCTCAACTGTGTGTAATTATTACGTAGGTGAACCCCCGTATGGATGGCTGTATGAAGGAGTGGAAGTGGTTGACGGGTGAAGATACGTCCATACAAGAAACCATTCGGTCCAACGACAACATGCAGTGTTTCAGCACTGAGGATCCTGGAGCGTATTACCCCGGCACCGGCTTTGCTCTCTTCAACATCAGCTATGGTGCAGTGTGTGTATGTGTGGTGCAGTGTGTGTATGTGTGGTGCAGTGCATGCACATGTGGTGCAGTGCGTGCACGTGTGGTGCAGTGTGTGCATGTGTGGTGCAGTGTGTGCATGTGTGGTGCAGTGTGTGCACGTGTGGTGCAGTGTGTGCATGTAGGCATGGGACAACATGAAAAGTTCATGTTACGAATATCCTGGCAATCCTTATCCTGATAATCAACAAAATATGCTTAAAACTCTTAAAATGGCACTAAAGCACACTGGAATCACTTTAGCTTACATTTTGCTTTGTTGTGACTTTTTTCTGTATACATTATGACTTTTTTCTCATAAAATTGTGACTTTTTGTCCTTGAAACATTATGACTTTTTTCTATAAAGATTACGACTTTTTTTTCTCATAAAATTGTAACTTTTTCTGTAAACATTACGACTTTTTTCTCATAAAATAAAAATAGTTCAGAAGTTTTTTTTAGGTTTGTATGAGGTAGTTATGCATAGTTCTTTCTCAAAACATTGCAACATTTTTTCTCAAAACAAATATTTTTATTGCATCACAGATAGGACACTGTAGTAAACTACAGTCAATTTGTGAGGATATTGACAATATTCACCATGATCAACTTATTGTTGTAGTGTT
>JAOVVB010118127.1:0-12585 GCA_028570985.1 Heterobranchus longifilis
TATTATATTATATTATATTATATTATATTATATTATATTATATTATATTATATTATATTATATTATATTATATTACAATACAATACAGCACAATACAGCACAATACAGGACAATGCCCACCTCCGGCAATCAATTGTATGAAGAGGTAAGTTTATGTATATATAATTACATACTGTATATATACATATAATTATGATTTTTATTATTACCTCATTTACATTATTATTTCTATTATTATTAGTTATAATAATAGTTATAATAATAATAATATAATTATCATAATTGTATGACAAAGAGCATCAAGCATTGGAATATAATATATCATGTACTATCATATAATAGTGCAAATTTTTTATGCTACATTTTCTGCATGTCTTTATATATATTCATTTAATTATTTTTCTTAAAGATAGGTTGTTCTAATGTCTTCAACTCTGAAGTAATTGGTAGCTTTGCCAGTTATTTTTACTGTATGTGCCATAAATATATATTTTATTAATTTTCTCTTTGTTTTACATTACCTTTTTTCATGAAAATGATCAAACGTAAGTAAAAATTTTAGCATGTGTTCACAAAACTTTGATCATCCTCTTGCCACCGTGCCTAAAAAATTTTTTAAAAAAAAGTAATTTATTTAAACACACAATATATTTGCAATGAGTTCAGTAATTTCCGGTGAGAACGTTTCCATTTGGCTGGATCTTCAGTATGAGTCACTATGGTCCCACTATGGTTCTCTAATGCTGTAATTTAACTGTGATTTGTAGATTCTTGAAACTAATTTCTATGGCTTCTCTCACAGTTTGCTGTAGCCAGTACTCTTTGGTAGCAGAAGCAGTTTAAATTTGTAATCTGTTTTTCATGTTTTTTTTTTAACATTTTCCAGGCATTATGTAATAGAACCATTTGTCACACATATGTCTATTGAAATAGACATTAAATGATGTCTGGTGGAAAATTAATTAAAGGTAGCCAGAAATATTTCAAGCTGCTGATATTATTAATCATTGCATCACTTTGACTGAATGTGAAAAGATTTTGTAATATTTTTGACTGTCTATTATTATCATTATGTGAAGATGTTTCACTATTAATATTTGCAAATTTCAACAGTTGTACATTTCCTCCCCTGACTATCCTCGAGGTATAAAAGCAGTATTAATCAGTGTATTCATTGACTTCGTAACACCTTGACTTTCTGCTGTTAAACAGAAATAATGATTATGATTATGAAAATGTAGGAGGTACACACCCTTTTTCTTCCTTTGTCTGTGTATATAATGTATGCAGCTGCATTAGCTTGTGCCTGGTGTTCATAAGAGGGGATATGCTCCTAAACACATTGTCCATTAAGCTGCATTAAGTTATAATCACAGTTCTGTATTGAACTAAATCGCCTTATTTATATCCGATGCCATTGCGATCAATGTGTGTATTTCAGTCTGTGAGGCTGTGAGAAAGTGCCAATCTGGATTCATTATTAAAATAAGCAGCGCATGCGATATTAAACCCAGTTCATTCAACTGAACATGTCAGTTATTAATCCCTAATATAAAAAATAAAGTAAAGAAATTGTTGACATTTAAAGTGTCATGGAGCTAAATGAAGATTTTAAGAATGATTTATAGTAATTGCTCAAAAATGTATGGTGTCTACCCTCGCAGACTCTGTTCTTTTTATTATACTGTATAAAGATCAATATACGTAAATTATGCAATAATTCATCCTCAAGCCACTCCAGTGTTATTATCCTGTCTTTTTTACACAATTGCTGCATATCCAACTTGGCTGAAAGTGACAGAGACAGTAGATCTCTGCCTGTCTAAACATCTGTCTAGACATACTACAAAGGTCTAATTGAGATTAAAAAAAAATCTTACCAACACTAACAAGCATATTTTACTTTATTTATTTATTTATTTTTAAGCAGTCATGTGGCAGCATCACAATGCCTAAAAGCATGCAGATACAGGTCAAAAATAGAGACAGACCAAAACTGCAATTTATACTGTAGGTATAGCTGTAATATAGCTGTAAGTATAACTGGTGGCATAACTGCAGTTTTACTTTCGCTGAGACTGAGACTGAACTGCAACGTGTTCGACAGTTTTAGCCGTAACCGAAACAGAATCTAGGTCTGAGACTGTAGTGTCCTTATACAGTACAAATGAATGATGTAAGGTAAAGTGCGCTACCGTAAATAATTTCAGCAAGCAATGTATTCAGCGTTGTTCACACACAGCAGGGTATGTACTAGAGTTCAGACACCCTGATGGGCGGGTCAGTCTGATCCTGGGTATCATCAACCCAAGCTTAAAGTCCTCTAGACACTCCAGTCACTCCACAGACATAACTGCATAGACACAAGCTGAGCTAGCAGCAGTTATGGGCTGTCTGGGGAGGTGTTCGGCTTGAGGCCATTAAGGGTAAAGTAATTAATTTTTCCACAGTGAAATAGGCACAAACATCTGTCAGACTGCAACCACCGTCAGTAATGGTGATCAGCCCAAAATGTAGACTTACATATGACCAGAACTATAATTGGGCCAAATAACATGGATGTAATTATGGCCATATCTATATACAGCGATCAGCCGTACCATTAGCACCCGCCTAATATTGTGCAGATCTTCTGTTTAGCCTCCACAACAATAATGCAATGTGCATTCTGATAGAACAATTTTAACAATTTGAGCTTTAATGGCCATTCTATTGGATTAGAATATTTGGGCTAGCTTTTGCTCCCCATGTATATTAATGAATCTTGTCCTCCCATGATCATGTCACCAGTTCAGAGGTTTTTCTTTCTTGGATCACTTTTCATCCTGTAGGTCAGAACACTGCAGACTGAGGACATCACATAAGAGCTGTAGTTTTGGGATTGCTCTGACCCACTTGTCTAGCCACACAACTTGGCCCCTGTCACAGTAGCTACACTTACCGTATTTGATCACAATGGCATCTGGAAGTGGGTTGGATATATAAGGCAAGTGAAGAGTTGTTTTGTGTTGTAAGCAGAAAAAAATTGGCATACAGTAAGGATTTGACAAGCGGAAAATTATTGTGATGACTAGAGCACTGGGTGAGAGCAACTCCAAAAACGTGGCTCTTAGTGATGATGCACATGGGGGGTGAAGGCTTGCCCATGTAGTCCAATCAAATAGGACGGCTACTGTACTGTAGGTCAAACTGCTGAAAAGGTTAATGCTGGATCTGATTAAAAGGTGTCAGGATGCACGGTGCATTCCTGTTTTGGTGGCAAAAGCGGGACATCCTCAATATTATGCCGGTGGTCATAATGGTATGGCTGGTCGGTGTAATGTCAGTTCTATCATGTAAACTAAATTATCTAATGCCAAATCTTGGGGCGGGTGAGCGATATCCAAGTTCACCAAAACTGGATAGTAAAAGATTAAAAAAGCCAAGTAATATTAAAATGTTCTGTACTTTAGTTCACAAACACCCATGGAGTGAGGCCTGCACTTACAGTATGTTGGTAATTGGTATTTAATGATATCTAAAATAATATTAAAATAGCATTGAATTTGAGAAATAAATATAAAAATATGGGAGAGACTTTTCATTTGCACTTTCAGTGATATTGTAAGAAATATCAAGGCATAATTGCTTTGTTTACTTGAAACTGTGTGTGTGTGTGTGTGTGTGTGTGTGTGTGTGTGTGTGTGTGTGTGTGTGTGTGTGTGTGTGTGTAGTAGTAGTAGTTTGTTGTGTGTTTTTTTTATGTAACCCTGCTCGTTAAGAGACGGACTTTCCTCAAAGAGAAATTCATTATGTTTGCTTGTTCATTCTATTTTCTTGTTAATTTTTTTAACATAATATTTGTTTCTATGTAGAATGGACATGGTTAAAAATGAACATCTACTACCAGGCAGTGTCTGTCCTAAAACACAGTCTTTAAACACCTAGCTTGGGGTTGTAGGTCTTTAGACGTCGTTCCTGTGGTTAAACTAAGCTGCCTACAGTATGTAAGTTGTGTAATTCATACTGATGTCCAGACTGACTTAATAAGTAAGATTTTTTTTTTATTGAAAAGTGAGAAATATTCTTGGTGTATGCGATATGCTCACTGTAGTGTTTTATATGTGTTTGTATGTTTTTAATATATTTGCATATTTAATAGAATTCATTTACTGGAATTTCTTTTCTTTTTTTAGGACTACCATCATCCTTGCCAAAATTAGTATTTTAAATAAACATCTATACTGTATAATGGATAGAAGTCTGACACTGCATGTGTTATGTGCTAAAGCATGTACCAATAATAGCTTGTGTGTTCTGTGAAACAGTTTGAGGCTTATGCAATGTTACAGATTATATGATAGCACTTGTGACCACTCAGAAGGTGTTGAATAATATCCAGTGACATCACAGCTCTAAAAATTGCCTGTTTAAATATCTCTCAGCCTAAAACTATCATTTGCAATCACCCCTATGTCAGGGGTGTCAAACTGGATAAGACAAACGTCAATCAGCAAAAAAAAGGATACCTGATTACACAGATTGGCGAGACTCAACAGCCAATCAGCGGAAAGAAAATGCAAGAGAGCATGAAATCAGAGGGTCACTACATTATGGCCAAAGCTCTGTGGACACCTGATGATTGAAACCATGAGCACTGATATGGACTGCTAGTCCTATAGCAGCATCCACGCTTCTGGGAAGACTTTCCAGTAGACTTTGGAGTACAGCTGTAAAGATTTGTGCAATTAAGTTGTTTACTGATGTCTGGCAAGAAAGGTTTCAGTTCATGTTTATAGTTCTAGAACATTTTAATGCTATAACATGAAAGTTAGACATTGTAGACAGTTTTGTCTTACCAGATGTGGGAACAGTAGGAAAGGGGTATAAAAAAGTTTCGAGATTCCGACTTGCTGTCCAGACGTGGTAACACACGTGGTCAGATTAGCATCAGTTGCTCAGCTCCTGATGTACACAGGATGATGTCTTTTGGCACACTGACTTATGAAGGTCTCTGTGACTGTGTCTGCAGCCTTGTGCTGCCGTCCTGCATGTTACAAAACTAGTCTCAAAACTTTTTGATATACCTTGCATATGGAGAAGGCATACATATGGGTGTGTTTGCCAGATGTCCACATGTGTTTTTGCTTCTACAGTGTAGATTTATGATGGAGTTTGGCTTCTTTCTTGCTGAACAGGCAAGGCATTTATTTTGGTTGGAAGCTGGCCTTTTTATTGTTACTTAGACAAGTTTAGTTATATCTGGTAAGAGTGATAGATTCAGAGCATCTACTTTGGTCTGCGTTTCAGAGCTGAGAATAACTGTAATAGTAATTTGTGCCGTTCCTAATTAGACATGCTGCGTATGGTGCTATATGTTGTTTGGAACATAGCCTTGCATTTACAGAAATGAGATTAATTTATGCAGTGGAGAAGAGGACATCAAACTCAACATTCTGAAATGTTCTTTCTCAAGCGTGAAATAGCATTTTTCTACCAGAAGGAACAATTCCAAATGGCTTTGATAAATTTGAATATCTTGTCACATTGCTAAGTAATTATATAAGTGTGCTCTGAGTTTAAACAGACCATGTTAGGACTGGATTATGTATGTATGTATTATTATGTATGTATGTCAGGAAGAGGTATATCATGATAATCATGATAAATACAAGGGGTGTTCAAGTTGGACCGGAACTTTTTATTGTGCAGAATAACAGAATACAGTTCTGAGAGTAAAAACTCCCTTTATTTCTCTATATAATCCCCTGCTACACTAATGCTCTTATCCCAGCGTTCCACTAATGCTTGGCTACCACCAAGGTACAAAGGACGCTGGAGTCTTGATCGTCCATGTCTGAAACTCTGGCCTCCCAGGAACTTCTTTAATGGCCTAAACATATGGAAATGGCTGGCTGTGAGGTCAAGACTGTAGGGGAGATGTGGCAATAACTCCCAGCCGAGTTCCTGTAATATGCTAGGCTGTTTGTGAATGATTATGCACAGATCCCACTGCATCTATTACGCAAGTTGCAACTAGTTATTCATTGTTTTTCAAGGATCAGGTGTTCCACTTGCTTAATACACTTGGAAACGACTGCATTGGGCCCTGAGCCACCTCGGCTGGGCTCATCATTCACGGATGTACAGCCTTCTTTAAAAATTTTGCACCGTTCAAATGTTTTACTCTGGAGGAAGAGGCTCATCACCGTACTGTGCTTGAATTTTTGTGTAAATGTCAATAGGTTTTCATTTAAAGAATTTTTTTCCTGGTTTGAATTGAACACCCTTGTATTTATTTCTGTGATCATAACTAAAATTTTACATTAATTTTTAAGGTCATAAACCTGTAAATAAGCCAATGCTAATGGATGAAGGGAAGGATCATAATTGTGTTACAAATTAAGTTTCTGTTCAGTTTTTAAACATTTATGACTTAACAGCTGTCTTTCGAAACACTGGTGCATTTTGTTTTTCCTTAGGTCTATGCTCCAGATATTGGTTTGCATGAAAGAACTCTATAATAGTTTGTGAAGTGCTGTTGCTATGTTTTCTTTCCAACTTTGATTTCCCGAAGGAACATGGAGACTACAGTTTGTCCATTGCTAGCAGAAATAATTGGATTCATCTAGAACATTAAGGCCTTGATAAGCACTTTATGATTATACCCCTACTGATCATTTTGGTTTAGGTTTACATTGTGGGGGATTAATAGATGCATTTAGGGAAAGACGGGTTGTTTGCAAACACAGACTTAAATTCAGTTGTTATACAGTAAGTTTTTGTGTGTAAAATTACATACACAGTTAAACACCTGGAAAAAAAAGTCCAAGCTTATTAATTAAGGAATATCGCATAAGACGGAGCACTGTTGTGCCAAATATCAGCACGGCTGTGATGTGGGCTCACCCATGCTGATATTCAGAACAACAGCATGACCTTGAGTGTGATGCTTTTGTACGATAATTTCACAAACACCATTTATTATGATTTGTTTGTTTATTTAACCATTTATTTAACTCATTAAACACGACTGGTGTAGCTGACGAGCGTTAACAACCAACAGTTAGTGTAACTAACACGGGTAAAAGTAGTGTTTTAATTCTTACTGGTATTATGCAACCAGGTGAAGATGCAGTAATAAACCATGGAGGTGGGGGAAAGTCTTAAGAAATTTCCAAGATTTCATTTATATTTTCACTTATTCTGCTTTAGAATATCAGTTTATTTCTGGGTTGTGGGGTTGAATCCCAAATAGCTTAAAATGGAAAATTAATGCACTATGTACAGTATGGTGTACAATCCTTTGTTCCACACACCACGTAGGGCCCTTGATCAAGGGTTAGAGAAGGATTTGGGATTCAGCCAAATGTAACTCTGTAGTTCAGAGGCAAGTCAGAACAGCTTAAAACCGATTACTAAGGAGACAATGTGTTGCTTAAGTAAGGTTTTCTTGCTGAAAGTGATTCTGTGACTGGTTTTGAATGTGGGGTTTGGCAGGCAGCTGCTCTCTCCACAGTACTGCAGACTGCACCGACCTACTTTCACCCATGCCGAGACTGGCATTGAGTGGAATTAATGATTGTTAGAATATCTGTGATGTGAAATGACACATATACAATAGATAAACGGCCTGGAGCTGTTACTGTCTGTTATCACCACTTGGAATTCCTCTCATCCAATCAGATTACTCGCTCAGAACATGCTGTTTATTGGAAATAGACATTCAGACCTAAGGTTCCTGGAGCAGTACTTTAGGTACAGTATAGAGTATACAGTAGGCATTACTGTTAACTGAGTTGTGAATATGAGCTGGGCTTGTGCAGGTGTTGCCGCAGGCGGTTTGGTGGAAATGCGATGAAGATAATCACTCCTCATCTTTAAGTGCCACCTTTTGCACCTGAAGCATTTGTGTTCATGTTGTAGCACGGACTAGCACAGGTCTGCATTCTGTTTGGAATACTCATAAATTAAAGATTGTGTGTGTGTGTGTGTGTGTGTGTGTGTGTGTGTGTGTGTGTGCGCGCACGCAGGCATTACTCAGGAGACTTGGGTCATGTTATATAGAGGACACTGAAAATGTCAGCATCTCATAAACATCTCTTGATTATATACAGCTCGGGCAGATCGACTTATTAACACTCATCTAACATCGAGACGATTTAGATTTTTTTTCCCCACAGAAATGTCACTAGGTCAGCATGGCATAAAGATCAAAATCAGCTTCCAGTTATTTTCAATATTAAGTAAAGTGGTTACACATGAATGCTGGTTTTCCTGTGCGTGCGTGCGTGCGTGTGTGCGTGTGTGTGTGTGTGTGTGTGTGTGTGTGATTAGCCGTGATTTGTCCCTGTATGGCAACTGCTGTCAGAAATGATTGCTTTGGATGACTGACTGTGTCAAGTTTGTCAACCTTTTCTGCCTGTCTGTCCAGGAAACATACTGACAGAACTCTATATTAAAGCTTTAGCTAAATTTTGGGCGTGTGTGTGTGTATTTAACTATAATTGCTTATGGAGTTTTACATGTTTTAAACCTTCTGGATCTTTTCAGCTTTGTTTGTGTAATTAGTAAGTTAGGATGCACCAGGGACCACTCGATATGATATTATCACGATACCTAGGTACCGATTTCATTTATATTGTGATCCTGTATCACGATTTTATAAATATCCTGATTTGATATTACAGTTTTCTGATTTTGTTATAATTTTAAGATCTTGAACGCTTCCTAACACAAAGATTTTTTTTTTTTATTTAAAGATTTTTAATAAATTTTAAATTTTAAATTTTTATCTTTGAGAAACCAAGTGCAGAGTTTAACAAAATACCTTTAAATGTAAGGGTTTAACATTTAACTTAAAATTAATTTAAACAAAAAGCTTCAATTTTACTGAATTTCTCTGTTGCGTCATCCTCCATAACGTTATTTCTAAACAAATAATTCACTCGAGATGAGAATGTGTCAATAGCTTAGAGGGTACCACCTGTAGGATTATAAAAAGACTTTGCCTTAAAGTCTCGAAACTTATCTTAGACAATGTGTGTGTGTTGAGCTGTCGCTAGTGCTTTCGAGATTAATTTGTGCTCAGGGTGTTTTGAGACAGGTGTAAGCTTGTACAGTGAGTGACTAATTCATTGCAAGGTTTGGAGAACAAGACAGATCAGTGGTTTTTAATGCACACAAATTGTAATAATGTAGTATAAATAGTATAAAGGCCAGTGGTTGCTCAGTGAGTTAAGGCACTGTTTTACTGATCAGAGGGTCAGCGGTTCAAGCACTAGCTCAAATGTGTTGCCAATGTTGGGCCCTTGAGCAGAGCCCTTAACCCTATCTGCTCCCTATCTAAATACCATCCTAAAACCATACTAATACCATGCTTAAGAATATAACAAGCATAATGACTATGAGATACCTATAATAAAATCCAAGTAGTCTTTTTAAATGTGTCATAACAGTAATGGAAAAAGTTTTGAGCAAAAAAGCATGGCAACCTGTCTGAAAGAGGTGTATTTTTTAAATGATAAACTATTACTACTACCAATAATAATAATAATAATAATAATAATAATAATTAAAGGAATTCAGTTTAAAATTAAAACTGTACATGAATCTCTACACAAAAGATTCATTTACAGATGTATGAATATGCGTGTTCTAACTTCTAAACAATTAGATTTGCATTTCTGTTTATTTTTTTATCCCCATAATGATCAAACCAAAAGAAGACAATTCAGTCTATGTATTTACACTTTTATTTACAATGTTCATTTTAATCCCTTTTTTCTATGTTGTCCTAAAATAAGGAATTTGTCCAGCTGCTCCTGATCATAACAGGAATTAAAATCACATTAGACTCACATTAGTTTCTTAACTATAATGCACCTCCTGCTTGAGTAGGTGTACCTACAGGTGTACGTGCATAGCTGAAGCCTCTTACTGTAAATGTAGTATTAGTACTGTATGTGTGAAATATTACTGTCAGATACAAAGTAGTGAGTCTCTGTATTTGTATTTTAAAATATCTGGAACATGTGATTAAGTGTTATGGAATAAACAAGTGTGTAGGCATGGTGTCCAGATATACAATCATAAATAATTGAAATAAATGAGCACATGATCAGAGTATTCCTGTGGTTACACTACAGTTACTAAATAAAAAGAATTCTAGTGACTCAAGTGGAAAGTGATGAGGATCATTCCTGTTTGTATGCAATCTTCTTCTTTTTTTGGCTATCTCACCTTGTATTTTTTTTTTTATACAAGACATGCATGTGTGTTGTAGAGTGTCTGCATTTACAGTGAGATACAGTGTAAGCTTGTACAAGCTTCAGGCACATACTGTATCTCTCAGCACAGCGCCTAGGAAATTGATACGTTTCCAATGGAAAGTAGACTCAAAAGCACGATAGGTCATAAACACTGATTTAAATGTCCCTTGCATTTATTTAATATATTTATATTGTACAAGTGGTGTTCACGTCAAACTGGGACTTTATATTGTGCATCATACCAGAAAACAGAATAAATTTACCTTAATTTCTCTATATAATCCCCTGCACTTATCCCAGTGTTTCAATAGTGCTTGGATATGGTAAGGTAGAAGGTTTTCTCAGTCTGTCAGATTTCGTAGCCATGATCGGACTTCCCGCCTCATGTCTGATATGCTGGCCTCCCTGGAACTTCTCTAATGGCCCAAACATGTGGTAATGTACAGGGCATGTGACAATAACTTCCAGCCAACACGGCAGATAACTTGTTGCCAAATAGCTGCACACACAATCATCCACGATTGTGTGTGCCGCTATTTGGCAACAAGTTACCTGTCGAATTTCAAGGATCAGGCATTCCACTCACTGAACATTCACTGAAACGACTACAGATTTTAAACCCAGAAGTACTGATTTGACTTGGACACTCTTGCGTAACCATTGTATTACCGTTTTTTACGAGTGTGGTAGGACCTCCGGTCAAAATTCACATGTGCATCCAAACACTACAGGCAGTTTGGGATGCCAGTTAGTCTAATCTGCATGTCTTTGGACTGTGGGAGGAAACCAGAGTACCCGGAGGAAACCCACCAAGCACGGGGAGAACATGCACACAGACCCCGGAGGAGGAATCGAACCCAGACACTGGAGGTTCAGGGCGACAGTGCTAAGCACTAATGCACATGCACATGTACCATACAATGTACAGTGGTTATTACTTGGTTGACAAGTCTATTGAGGGATGCAAGAAATTTTCTGTTTAGTGACTGAATATATGAAGAGTATAACGAAGTCTGAAGAATTTACACTTGTTTGTCTGTTTTTTCCTGTTTATGCTTATTTGTGGCAATTCTGTGGTTTTTTAACGACAATATGTACGTGTTCATGATGAGTGTAGTAATGAATCACTGTTCGTGCTTGCTCAGCTGACTTTTACTTATCTTTCAGGTTCATTGCAGCATCTAATAAAGCACAACCTTTGTGTCTGCTTGTGTTTTGTACTATTTAATAATTAAAATAATAATAATTTATTCTGAGCATTAAAACATTAACCAAGACAGATGTAGCATTAATGTCAACCCTGTTCTTACTGCTGATCGTTTGCAGTGACGAGAGAAAGCTGAAGGAATGGTATGGAATGGCATGGAATAATTTGACAACAGCTATTTCACATTCAGCTATTTTTGAACATCTATTAGTTAATAGATAATAGATCATTTTCATCTCAAAGAAGAAACAGGTGGCAGAAAACAGAACGTCAGTTCTCTAAGTGAGCCTTGTTGATGTGACCGGGCAGAGGAGAATGGACTGGTCTGAATGTTTTGATTTGACAGGATGGTAAGAATAACTCGAATAACCACCCTTTATAACCATGATGAACAGAAAAGAATCTCAGAACACACAACAAAATGTCAAACCTTGAGGTTGGTGACCTACAACGAAAAAAAAAAAAAAAAAAACACATCAAGTTCTACACCTTTCAACCAAGAACTGGAATCTGAGTGTCCAAATCCTGCAGTGCTAGTTCACTAATACCTACTGAGTAAGCCCTCCACTTATCACTTCATGAGTGTATGCATGGGCTTTGTGAGTGTATATGAAATGAGTGAGTGTGTATATGAACCATTTGAGTGTGTATACAGATGCTGTGATTGTGTATATGAGGTGTGTGAGTGCATATGTGAGTTCTGTATGTGTGTATGAGGTGTGTGAGTGTGTGTTTGAGGTGTGTGAGTGTGTATATGAGGTGTGTGGGTGTGTGCATGAGGTGGTGAGTGTGTGTGTATGAGGTGCATGATTGTGTGCATGAAGTTTGTGTGTGTGTGTGTATATAAGGTGTATGGCTGTGTGCATGAGGTGTGTGGGTGTGTGTGTGTGTACAGTATTATGTGGTGTATGTGTGAGTGTGTATGTGAGTGTATATATAAGCTGTTGTGTATTTATATGGGACCTGTGAGTGTCTATATGAAGTGTATAAATGTGTATATATGAGGTGTGTGTGTGTGTATGTACACTACCGTTCAAAAGTTTGGGGTCAATTGCAAATTTCTTTGTTTTTGTTTAGTGATTTATTTTCTACATTCTACAACAATACTGGGGATTTCAAAACTATAAA
>JAOVVB010118155.1:0-12584 GCA_028570985.1 Heterobranchus longifilis
TTGCTCTAAAAGCCTGTTGGTATTATTTCTAATTACATTGGTAATATTCCTCATTACAGCCAATGGGTACCACCAGCTGCAGGCTCTTTTGATGACATGCTCAGTAACCATTAGTTTTAATGAGCAATGCTAGCAGTATTAAATTAAGTTTGGGAGAGTAACTGAAGTGCAAACAGATTAACCTTTTCCCCCACATTATGATAAATGCCTGGTGGAGAAAATGACTAACTAAAACAAAAACATTAGGATATTACTTTGAAAGCTTTTCATCTATGCCAGCCTCAGGCAAAGGGCCTCTTAAACATTTTCAGCCGGTGACACAAACCATTTCAATGTTACACCCGGATCTGGACTGCAGGTAGGCTCCTAAGTGTCCATGGTTTTTAGGAATCTCAAGAAACAAGCGTGCAACCAATTCTTGGTCTAAACACAAGAAAGGGTTTTAGGTGGCACCTTAAACTTTAGTCCCCACTTGGCAATACAAGCAATAGATGCTATGACTTGAAGAGGGGAGAGTGAACTGAGGGCAGAGGACATGAGGAATTCTTGGAGAATGAGGCATTGAGCCAGGGGTGTTGGATCATGTTACGTTTGAGCTCCAAAGTCTGGGCAGCAGCTGCTTGTGTCTGTGTGTAGGTTTGGACAGGGAGCAGGCGTAGGGGTCAGAACCCCACATGTTTAGACTGGAGAGTGGGAGGTGCTCGGACAACAAGAAGGGAGAGGACTATTTCAACCGTTCAACCAAATGAGAAAATTTAGTTTCACCAGCAGCTATTTAAACAGAAGATGTCAATATGGATTCTGACTCATAGTTAAATAAGCACTTTGCAAAACATTTTTTCTATATTTAGTGAGACAGGGCCATTCAAAAAAAAAGTAGGCCTGCATCATATATTGTCTCTGCAGGCAGTGCAAGTAATGCATGTGCAAGGGTTGTGAAAAGGTGACAGCTGATCATATCTCAGTGTGTACAACCTGATAAGCATTATTCATTATTTTCTGTCTTTGCTCTGTGTGTTTTCAGAACTCTCTGACACGCAGTGCTCCCTTGAACAGTGAGGCCCAGGGACGGAGCGGGGCCCGCTTCCATACTTCTTATGACAAACGCTACGTCATCAAGACCATCAGCAGCGAGGATGTAGCAGAGATGCATAACATTCTAAAGAAATATCATCAGGTGAGAACAGCTTATAATGTATACAAATGCAAGCCTCGGTTCTTCCATAAGATAGGCTTTCTAAAAATGTGTCTTTGGCAGACTAAAAATACTTCAGAAACTTACTCTGTTATTAAACCCTCTTCTGAAACAAACACCTATCTCCAGCACGGGTTCAGAGACACTGTCTTTCTCTCTAGTTCTCTGAAGGAGTTTATACAAAATGGGACTACATCAGAAACATCTATGCAGGCTTTTAATATTCCCTTTTTGTCTACCTGCATTACAAACTCACACACAGGCCTACAGCACGCACAAGTCAACAACCTTTTACCTGGTGTGTCAACATCAGTGACGCAATTTTGCAACTTTGCTCTACCTATTGATTTTGGATTGGTCAATAAATTAAAAGTGTCAGGGTACAGATCCATACGATTTCCCAGGACAGCTGTTTTAGTATGTTAGAGCCCTCTTGTCTATTTATCACCGAGTGACACAAAGTCATAAAGGGATCATACTGTGTTTTATAAACCTTTCTTTCTCAATTTCTTACTGTCTCCCCTCTAACGCAGGTAGTAAGCATACATTGTGAGTATAAAGGGGATGTAAATTCATATATTCTTCGCTCTCTTTTGGCAGTTCATTGTGGAGTGCCATGGCAACACGCTGCTGCCTCAGTTTCTGGGGATTTACCGGCTCACCGTGGATGGAGATGAGACCTACATGATTGTTACACGCAACGTCTTCTCTCACCGCCTTTCTGTCTACAAGAAATATGATCTCAAGGTAGGAGGGGATAATGGATCAAGGAAAAAAAAAAAAAAAAAGTCATCAGATAGGGCATGAATATGACAAGAAATTATGTCAATCTAATCTATAGTTGCACTACACCAATCACTCATTTTTTTCAAGGATCTGTTTTCAGTGATCATCTGAGCTCTTGATGCAAGAATAAAAATAATGCTTATTTGTTTTTTTCCCAAGATAGACCTGTTTGTAGTTCAAATAGTTTGTAAAAGCTCATGTACAAGTCGAGCATCTAAGCAATTATTTGTAAATATACCCAAAGTGGGTCAAACAAGTTCATCCAAAGGCATCATTCATTGGGTAATAAGTGTTCTAAAACAGGGCTGAGAGCATCATCTAACCAGTCTCAGAAGTTTTAATCCATTTTAAGCCATTGCGCCATGCATGCCTAATAGGGTGAGCTTCTGTGTTCAGATATGCACAAGGGTTATGACTATCTGCAGGAATGAGTAGTGGTAAGGCTTCTCCTAACAACCGGGTTATGGGGAGTAATTTCCTTTCTTTTGTTTCTAGGGTTCCACTGTGGCAAGAGAGGCCAGCGACAAGGAGAAGGTACAGTCACCTGTCATGAGCCGGGATCCACTGTTGTACATACACACAACTTTTAACTTCAAAAGAGGCAGGAACTCTTAACCATTACTGTATACTTTAAAGAGATTTATTATTATATCAAGTATATAAATGTATCAAACTAGCAAAACAACAGTAAGAAACAAGACAATCCACACCGCCAGCATGTTTTTAAAGTGGGATATTCGTCCCTCATCTGTCTCTCAGAACTGCTGCGCTGCGAGAGTATCCACACCGACACCACATTGTTGGATGTTTTGGGCACTTAGTGAAGCAATCTCCCACTTTCTATATTTTGTGGAGGAAATAAAACAAGTGAATCGGTTAACATAAACAATTTGCACGTTCTTCTTGTAATACATTTCGCGTAGCTTACTGGAAAACTATTTTTGTCCGTTGAACAGTCCGCTGTCCTTTCAGCACATCAGGAGGTGCGTTGCTGAAAGAACAGCTGGTTCTGATGACCGTGGAGGTCGGAGTCGGTGTGGATTGAATAGATAGACACTTCCAGAGCACATGCGTGTCGCTGACGTCTCGATTCTGGAGTAATTTTCGTGTAAGGAACAAGGACCGTTAAAACAGTGTTCAGAAACTCTAGAACATTTTTTTCCCCACAAATACATAATAAACATTAATTGTCTATCTTTTAAACTAATTTAAACACTGATGCCATGTACTGAAAATGAGTCAGTTATTCTGATTGAACTCTGTCCATTAAACAACTGTGGACAATTGGAGAACGAGAGAGAGAACAAACTCTGTTTCCAGTGGTTTGAATAACCGACACAGCTTCAAACAATTACACGCTTACTGTCATCACCCAAATGGCCCAATTAACTTTGGTGTCTACTTTTGTTTCCCTTTGGGTGGGGATGACAGTAGCAAATATCCATCTCCTTCAGTTAGCACCTACTTCATCACCCCCCCATTCCCTTTCTAGCCCCTGCACGCTTTCTGTGTCTCTTTAATTTGCTTCATCCCCTCTAACCTCGCTTCTGCTGTTCCATCAGTTCCCCTGCCTGCTGTCTGTGTGTGAAAGATTGAGGGTTGTGTGTGTGTGTGTGTGTCTGGGTACGTGTTGGGTTTAGAGTTTTTTTCAATCAGATGTCTCATGATTGTGAGTAGTCCTGTGTATGATGTGTTTTCTATGTAGCCGTGTATCTGGGCTGTGTATGTGAGCAGTGTATATGAGCTTTTGTGTGACGTGATGGAAATGTTGCTGTTTTTGTGAGACTGGCTATTTTGAGTTTTTTTTTTGCTCTTGGCTGCTTCGACAGTCACCTGTCAAAAATGAATTGTGTCACTGAAAATGTGAAGGACCTGGTAGTTCACTGTGCTTCCTGTTAAAATTGTATTAGCTAACAATTAGAATGGATATTTTCTCATATATATATATTTATAGATACAAAGGCTTTGACCTTTTGAGTGATGGAAGTGGCTGACAGCGTCCTTGAACACTATGACTTTGGACCACTGTTCGTTTGACCTGTCGGCTCAGCAGTATTGGAAGGGGATGGTTGTCCAAAGTGTTTTGTTTTCCATTGCATGTCTCTCCACAAGTCGCTCTGCAAAGGTTTGTTTGACCATGAAAAAAGGTTTTTATATGAGAGCGTTACAGTTCTGACCCAGAGGGGTTTGAACTTTCCACCGGGTTTTACAGGGGCTTAATCGTGGGGCACCATGCAGTGAGGCATGGAAGACTTCAGGGAATCCCTGAACTAAATATAGCCAGCTGTAAATGGAAGAAGAAACAAAACATTATTGGGGTTAAAATGGATGAATGGAAAAACAAAGCAGCTGAGGATTTAACACACACGTGAGGCTCCTGTGTGACCTCTTTTTGTCTGCGGCTCAGCTGTGTGAAACACCATTTTACAGTCTAGCAATAGAGAAGCAACAGGATACATTTCTGCCAAGCTAACATGAATGAAGTTATTTTTCCAACACTTGCTACCACTGACTCTTAACTGTGGGGGATTCTGTGGTTGTTTTACCTGTCAGTGAAATGCAGCTTATACAGTAAGCACAGTCCTGTAGTTGCCACCACACAAGTGACGCCTTTCACTGTTTTTACTCACATGCAGAATGCAAAATGTATACGTGATCACACATACTTTTGAGTGTGCACACACGTTCACACCAAACTTAAAACAGGTCTCAGAGACTCGACTAAGGCTCAGACATCAAAGATGTGACGAAAGACATGTTGGCTTCTCTACATGAAACACCTTTGTACATACACATGCTTACAGATATGCTTAAATTAACCTACAGTTAATTTCTACAAGTGCTCAGTGGCTATGAATACACGTTTTTCCTTTCCTTCAATCAATTCTTCTGTAGTTAAAAGTCCAGTAACACTACACTAACACTAGTTCACACTAGTTCACACTAGTGTGAACGCTCGCACACACTGCAGTTGGCCAGTAAAGTGAAGAAGAGGGTGCATCATGCCAAATGAATATGAGTTTTGTTCAGAAGGTACAGTGTGAGTGTGTGTGTGTGTGTGTAGAAAACAATGCTTCACACACACACAAACAACAAGCACGGCAGGGTTCTCTCCTGACTGCATGACCGTCTCCCTTTCATGCATGAGTCTGCATGGTATAATGTTTTTCTGCATCTTTTTTGCAGTTACATTATTTCTAACACATTCCGATGTGTATGAACACCAGCTCCATTCTGTTGCACATTGTGGACATGTTCTGTTCTACCCACATATGACATGTATTTTTCTTTTCATAAAATACATTTTGCGGTTCTTAGTAGCTGCTGTCTCAGGGTTTTGGCTATCAAACAGCAGCAATTGGCTTTCTGACACATTTTATGTACAACATTTTACCAAGCAGATGATCAGTGGGTTTACACGTTAATTCTCTGTACTCTCAAATTATGTTTACTATAGCGGGAACTAGGTAAATTCGGTTTTACTTGGGCCCATCAAATCATACTAGACCTGTCCATGACCCATTTAGGACACTGACCCACAATTTAGAAAACACTTGTGTAGGTCATTCGTGCGATCGCAGTATTTGTTATGCGACCTGGAAAATATAGAGGTTTTATTTGTATGTTATTAGATAGCTACTGGTCCTTGGTTTGTGGAATACCACTTGTCTCCACTCGGTCTCAGCTCAGTAGCTATCTGCTACAGTTGTTTGTTGTTTTTGTTTACTTTCCTCTCTCTCCTCACACCAGCACTGGCTGGTATCTCCTGTGGGGGCACATGGCTTTAATGTGTCTGTATGACTGAGTGTGAACTGCCTTGATATTTAATTAGTAGCCCCTTATCCAGTAATTAAAAAGCTCTTAGAAATAGTACCGCACCTGAATAGATGTTTGGCAGAATACAGGTTTATAGAATGCAAGTTAGTGCACAGTTGTTTGCTTGCTCTTCATAATTCCAGCTCCTCGCCTCCTTAGAGTAGCACTGCAGGCTGCTTCCTTTCTCTGCCCAGTGTTTATGCCAGGAAACAGTCATATTACCAGTGTAGGCAGACCAGAGCCATGCATTGAATATAAATAAAATCCTACTGATTAATGAAACTAAGCATGGAAATAGTATAACTGCAAAAATCATTACACTTATTTACATCGTCACTGGATGAACCTGCTAGCCACTGTAAAGACATCTAAGAATTTTAATTATTTTTAGACGGATCTTTCGCGTTCATGCCCTTTCCAACCCTCTACCAATTTGAAAAAAGCAATTGTGTTCTGTTACATTTTAAACACTTTGCCTTTACTTCCAACTTCCTTCCTCCCTTCCTCTCTCCTTTCTTCTCTCCTCTCCTCCACCCCTACCGTCCCTCCCTCGATCCCCCTTTTCTAGCAGCCGCCCCAACCAGAGGATGTGCCCCCGCGGCCCAAATCTGGTAACGTTCAGCAAAGGCTGCAAACACTGCGGATTGCCACGCGCTTTTACTGCGCCATGAAACACGTAAGAGATGTAAGAAAACCAGGGCTCATATACCAGGCATGATCTATTAAACCAATCTTTTTTTTATTGTTTTTTTTTTGTACGGCCGAGCATTTCCGTTTCCTCGTCTCCTCCAAGCTGATACACTGTTATTTAAAGGCCATATTTTGCACACTTTTCATCCATTTACAGTCACCTTTTGCTCAACTTGTCAGCAAGTTCAGTTTTAGTTTTGCCAGACAGTTTGTTTTTGTTCCCACCATTCACTCAACGGCACAAACATGTATGTGAAACACTGGAGAGCAAGAAGTGGAGGAGTAAGGTGGCAGCATGAATGGGAAGGACACGGTGTGGTCAAAAAATAGTTTCATGTACCATAGATGGAAAGAGAAAGTACATACTTGTTTCATTCCTGGAAAGTTGGCTTTGTTTCTATTTTTTATTCCAAGTTTAAAACTGAAACTGAGTGACTTACACAAATTTGTACTATGTTCTTCAGTACAAATTGATAAGCGGACCACATTAATCGACCTGTGTACGCTAACCACAGCAGAGTGCACATTTTGATTTGTCTTCTAAATCAGTGAAGAAGAGTTTATGAAGAGTTAAAAGCAAGATGGAATATAGCCTGTGATGGAGAGAGCCTGTCCCACTACAATAGAGTGCAGCAGATAAGTTGTCCTGGCTCTTTGTCTTGCACCCCACTGCAGCGCACAGACTGTTTTGTTAAATAAAATATAATTTTTTATATAATATATTAATGAGCTGGTGCCTTGGGATGTTAGTTGATAGCTAGTGTAAGAGATGAGTCAGGTTTGTTTGTTTTCATAAGGCTGCATTCGCTGCTAATCGGACCAAAGGCAGTGTGATCTGGTCAGCCCCCTGAGGTAATAAGCATTTTATGCGTCAGTATCCTTCAGCGAGTATGGCAATTACCTGTGTTTCAGTTCTTAGTTGTTTCTAGTTTTGGGGGGATGTTGCCTGTTGTTTCCAAACAATAGTCCAGCCTATGATGTGATTTGCCATAATGTGATGTGATGCCATAATGGTTTTAGATATATTGCTTTTAGTATAGAGGCAGAAACAGTTTCTTCATTAAAGGGAATATTTGACAAAACCATTTAGGTGCAAACTATTTGAAGGACGTTGTTTTTATTGTCTATGCCCAGCTTGCTTACTCCAAAACTGTTTTGTTTTCAAGAGCACGTTGTTCTCATACACACACAAACAGTTGATTGTGCATAAAAGATATACACAGCGTACTCTGTGTGCTCACATATATAACAATGCTAAATAAACACATGAAGTGCTTGATTCATGTCGCCTTGCATGTGGTTGATCTGAACCTACTGAGCTGCTTGTAGCTGATCATAGTATTGAATGACAATTCCACATAAACAGTGACTGTTGAGTTCAGACAAATGCTGCTGTTATTTGTCACAGTCAGAGGTCATAATTACAGACTGCATCTCGCTGATGTGAAACCTGCTGGTGGATCTTACAGAAAGGCATAGTGTTGTTCTTCTGAGACAGCAAGATATCAACGTTGCCAAAGGCCAAGATCCATTCTCCATCCAGCTGACGGGAGACAGAAAAGAAATTAGATTCATTTTTTTAAGGTCGGAGAGAAATTCACCTGTCGCCAGTAACCACCCTTTCTTCCTGCCTCTAATATATCTCTCTGTTTTTGTACTTACTACCTCGGTGTAGTGCACCACTCAAGAGTCAGACACATTTCATTGCAGTCTTTGTAATAGAGAATATCAGTAACAGGCCCACTGATAGAATCCTATGCATGACTGGGAGAAAGCACAAGAATTAATGAACCGGTTAGAACGACTGTGAATGTGCAGCATGGACATAAAACGAAAGCGCAGAAAGATGGATGGATGTAAGGAGTCGAGGTGTCGGTTTAGGTGACGGACCTGCAAAATACTTTCAGGTTATGTTCACTCTTTGCGGTCAGCCTTATATTGCGTCCTCATTTACTTTTTATGTTGCATATATATTCAGTCTAGAAAGTTGTCCATCCCATATTTCTTGCAAATTGGAGGTCTATGTCTGTATATATATGTGCTCAAGTGTCCTATTTTGTGAGATGTATTCCTGTCGTCGTCTGTGTAAAGGTGTAATCTGTATGTGTATGTATGCGTGTGTGCTGTCCGAGCTCATTCTAGTGCTACAAAGTGCTGTTGTGTTGCTGCTCTTCTCCCGCTGCCATAGAAAACACTGTAGTAGCTAAACTCTTGCTGCTGCCCTGTTACCTCATGTCCTGCTCTCTTTTTCCTCAGTGACTCAGAACTAGGCCCCGTCCCTCCTCACATAACACCTCTTCCCTCTACAGGCTGCTGCAGCAGCCTGGTTAAGAAGACAATTAATCCCAATAGATAGACACTTAAATAGGAAACTCCTTCATTCTGCTTATAGGCTGAATAGTGGGAATCCATCACAAGGATACAGTATGCTGGCTTTATAGAGCTATAAAAAGAGGTTATATTAGATGCAAACCACAGCCCGGTTTCCGAGAAGCATCTTAGATGATCAATATTTGTATTATTTGTCTCAGGGAGAGCTAGACTGTGTTATCAAACTGATAAGAATAGGATGCTTTTCGGAGACCAGCGCAGTGCCGACAAGGATGTTTCATGGCTTTGAGTTGGACGTCCTTTTTCTCTAGACACAAAGAGTATGGATCTACCAGATGCATTTACAAAGCTGCCCAAACATACGTGTGCCCTGTGTTTCATGGTACGGAGAAGTGAATACATTTCACTGTAAACAATATGGAAAATATGCGAATCTGTGCATCAGATGGATCTGTACCCGGCTGTGAGCATGCTGCATGTACAGTTTTACACAGTCTTTTACACAGCCTTGGTTTGGACAGACTGTCTGTACTTTGTCAGCCAACTCATTTCACCAGTAATATGTGTTGTATTTGGCTGAATCAGACAGGCTTATCTAACAAACCACAGGCTCAAAGTCTCATTTATGCCAAGGGGGTATTTCAACATGCAGGATTGACTTGGGCAGATACATTTAAACTTGACACGACTAATTTCTAAGATTAGAATTAATCTTTGTCATCAGGCATTTTGAAATACCCCTTAATTCTTGAACAAGACAGCTATATGCTATCTCTTAGACCTGTGTAATGGTGTATACAGTATATTAAATTGTTAATGCTTTTTAAGTATTCTGGTGGAAATGGTGAAGAACATGGATGCTGCTGTTACTGCTTTTTAGTAAATATTTTCTTTCTAGTCAATTTTTGACTTTTATGTCAAATATCTCAAACAATACTGAAATATATTTAAGGATTCAAATTTGTGTGATTGGATGAACAGATTATAGACAGTTAGTCATCTTCTAAAAGAAAAATTAACACTTGATTTGAGCACCAGAATACTGTCACATTTTTGCCCAGGTCTGCTGCTATACAGTATCATGCCTCAGGTTTGAACCGTCGTGTGTTGTGGTTCTGACTGTTGTTTATTTGGCTGCTAATCTCCAATACTAATGGGCAGGCCAAGGAGCTGCCCACCTACAAGGACAATGACTTCATCAATGATGGGCAGAAGATCTACATCGACGGGGAGAACAAGAAAATGTTCCTGGAGAAGCTCAGGAAAGATGTGGAGGTATGTGTTTATGGAAATCACAGAAACCTCGGTGTCACCCCTTTCTGTCTGTATTAATACATTTTCAACTTTCTTCTTCTTTGCTATCTCTTTAACACTCCTCTCATCTCCTCACTTGCTTTAATTTCCTCCACCATCTTCCATCGTCCTCAGTTCCTGGCCCAGCTGAAGCTCATGGACTACAGTTTGCTGGTTGGGATCCACGATGTGGAGCGGGCCGAGCAGGAAGAGGTGGAAAGCGAGGACAATGAGGCCGAGGAGGAGGGTGAGAGTGACGGAGGGGGCATTGGAACGCCCCCCGACAGTCCCAGCAACACCCTGGACAGCACCAAGCACCTGCCACCTGGAGAGTTTGATCCCGCCATCGACGTCTACGCCATCAAAAGCAACGATAGTGAGTAGATGGATGTGTTTCAGGCTTGTAATATAATGTTAAATACAACTCTTGCAATGTGAGAGTTGTATTTCACAGCTGAATAATATATATACAGTACTGAGGGCTCCCCCTACTGGGTATTGTAGGTCTTGTTCTAGTTGTCAAACCTGCTGCTGTCAGAAGGATTTTGTTTGTTTTATTTAACAAGACCTGATTTTGCCTGATGTGCAAATATACAGATTCTCATCCATTTGTTTTAAACCCACAGGTGCTCCCAGGAAGGAGGTTTACTTCATGGCTATCATCGACATCCTGCAGCATTACGATGCCAAGAAGAAAGCTGCTCATGCCGCCAAGACTGTCAAACATGGGGTATGTAGTACTGTTCATTTTGTCAACGATTTTTTAATTTAGTCTTAGTCCTGTGCCAAATGTCCTCATCGGTTCATTTTAATTCTAACTGCTGTTTAAAAAACTATAGGCTATTATTTAAAAGAAAAGAATAAATTCAGAACATGATTTTAATTTATTTATATTTTAAATAAATAGGCCTACATGTTGTTTCTAGAGCAGTAGGCCTAACAGTAATGTTTACAACAGCAAAGTCACTATATAATCTCAATATCTCACTGGAAACAAATAAAATGCAATAAAATCAATGATATTCTTGACATTAAAAGTAGTATGGTTTTAAAAGAATGAAAAACACAGACATCAGTCAGACTGCATGTCAGTCCTCCCTCCTATCCTCTGTCCTCCTCTGCTGCAGATATGTTTAGGCCACAATAATGTGCCAGATTTTAAGATATGTGGCAAAATAAGACAAACAATTAGACTGCATACAGGCAGTTTTTATTTTAGCTTGTTAACAATTTGCTATTTAGCTTAACAAGTGTGCTGTAAAACAACATAGCGGTGGTGGATGAGAGACTGCGGACGGAGCAGATTGAAATAACCCTTAACGTTATGCAGCCTAGAGTTTTAACTTAAGATTGGCTACAAAGTTACGACTCTGCAAATGTATCTAACTTTAGATATAAATGATAACAATGCCTGCCGTTTACTCACGGGGCGCTTGTCTGTCCGTATTCATATGAGGAGCGACTGCGGATCCAAACAGGTCTACAGAGGCAGTGTCACTCACCGTCTCTAAACACCTTTATGCTTGTTGAACAGGTGTATTGATGAAGTACTGTCTTTTTACTTGTGAAGTAAGTTAAAAAGAAACTGACTGGAGACAAATATACCGCATGGGGTGAATGATAGTCGTCTCTGTGTCTTATCAACAGGCCGGAGCGGAGATCTCCACAGTGAACCCAGAGCAGTACTCCAAGAGGTTTTACGATTTCATCACCACTATCCTGTCATAGCCTCCAAGAGCGACCGGGGAGGGGGGCACATGAGGCACATGGGAAAGGGAGGGCAAGTGGGGAGTAGGGCGGGGAAGAGAAGTGACGGAGAGAAAAACCATCGAGAGGCTGAATTAATAAGGTGCTGTGATGGCTTTGTATCACTCTCCCTCATGCACTCTCCTCAACCCTTTTTGTTTCTCTCTCTTTCAGTGGCGTGCCACGCTCTGCAGCTAAAAAAAAAAAAAAAAAGAAACACCATTCGTTTACATTTAACCTCTCCTCTGTTGACTTTTGTTCATGTGTTACTTTGGATGATATGGGTGTTGGAAGCAAGCATCCAAGTCATTACGTTTTTATATCTATATATATATATATATATATATATATATATATATATAGATATAGATAGATATAGATAGATATAGATATATAGATATAGATATAATTTGTTTTTGTCAGTATGGTTGTTTATGTGGGAATATGGCTTTTTTTTATTGCCGCTAATACAACATCCAGCACCCTGCATTGTTTTTATTTCGATGTTTGTATTTGTCTTCCCCTTATGACGTTTAGGGGGAGGTAGAGGAGGGTATGATGTGTATCGTGTGAGGTCAAGGGGAGTGCAGAGGTCAGATTTACGGCACAAGGTGAGGTCCCTCTCGCAAAGAGAAGGCTTAAGCGGGACCTAACGAGGAAGTTCGTGTTGAGCCTCGCCTAATGCAATTGCTTCATTTCAGGAAGTGGGAAGCAGTCTTCCAATAGG
>JAOVVB010118166.1:0-12584 GCA_028570985.1 Heterobranchus longifilis
TCTGAAATGCTTGAAATGCCTTGTGATTACGCTGCAGACCAATTTCCCCACAGGGACAAATAAACTTTACCTTACCTCAACACGCGAGCCAACAGTGGTTTGGCTTCATCATTAACTGCGTTCAGTTTCATTCTACAGCGAAGAAATCCAGTAACATTACCTCGTCCATGTTAAACTAAAGCTGAGGTGGTCTTATCGAAGGCTCAGAAGTGAAGTTTGTTCCTATGAAGCCTCAGACTTTCCTCCTCTTCAAATGTTTTTACTAAGAATGCTGAATATTTCAGACGGGACCGACACCCACCTGGTCCTGGTTGACCTGCGGCCTAAGGGCATTGACGGAGCTCGGGCCGAGAGGGTGCTGGAGCTCGCGTCAATCACCGCCAATAAGAACACCTGCCCCGGGGACAAGAGTGCCCTGACTCCTGGGGGCCTCAGGCTAGGTAAGGAACAGCTTCTCATTACACACATTTAGCTCCACTCAGACAAGGTCTTGTCATACTTATTATCAGAAACCACATACAGAACATGGTGCTTATGTGTACATTCAAAAAGTTTTAAACCTTAAAATAACTTTGTAAAAAATAAATCAGTCTTGATATGTTGGTCAGCATTCAGCAACTACAAGGTGAGTTTTCTTTTGTCAGATTTACTCCTTTTCACTTAATCTGTAACACTCACTTTTTAAAAGTGTAGTTCTGCAAATGGAAATTAGTCAGCCACCAATTAAGCCACAAGCACTGAGCAGATCATGATTCATTAAGTATGTTTGGGTTTTTAATCATCTTCCAGGAAGTTCAAGAGCTCCACATCTACACTGCCACATTTTTAGCATTGTCTTAAGGCAAGAAGCTTACACAGCACAGTGCACCGCTCTGTTTACCTTCTCACTGCACCTTAGCAACCCATCAGCATCAGTGCTGGTTTGACACATTTGCAGTTAATTCTACGATACCGATGTTAGAGGGGAAAATGTACCCATTACCGATATGGCAGCAGATATAGTGAACTTACATAAGATGGAATGAAAATAGACCTTTTCTATGTGGACTGTGCACTGATTTTGCACCAATATGACCATGCATCGGTACTCAGAAGGCTGCTGTTTATTATTTATATTAAACAAATAACTTTATTAAAGAATATCTAACATTATTATACATTATACCAATTCTAGAAATGAATACTGAAAAAAATAAAAAAATAAACATCAGTACTGTTTGTTCACTATCAGTCAATTGCTGACCATTTAAGGATAAAATAAATAAATAGCTGATGATCTCTAAATCGCCCCAAGCATTGTTTTCTGCATTATATTTTCTGTAAAAAAGGTTTTCATATCAGAAAACATATACGCCGATACCGATGGATATCGATATGTCTGTGATAGGCCAATATAAATCAGTCAGGCTCTAAATTACAGAAATTTTAAGAACCTCCAGGGTTCTGTTTTTTCCCAAAGACCAATGGTTCCTAAATAGAAACACAGAAAAAAATCATTAGAGAACATTGAACCTGTAAAAGCAACAGGAAGTGATTAACCAGTCATTACTTTGTATTTCAAGCTGCAGATTTTGTGCTCTTCTCCACCCCAGGTGCTCCAGCCCTGACATCCAGACAGTTCAAAGAAGCTGACTTTGTGCAAGTTGTCGAGTTCATGGACGAGGGCTTCAAGATCGCCTTGGACGTCAAGAAAAAGACCGGTACGGGAGAGAGAGACGGGAGACAGATTACAATGTAGCCTGGCTAGAAAATGCGCCTCACTTTTTTGTCTTTTATTTTTAAAACAATGTAGTTATTAGAAAGGCAACAAAAGTACAATGTGCTGTATGTTATACTAAATTGTTGGATACTGAAGTGGAAACAAAAAGCCCAGTGGTGATAAAACAAAGTGAGCAAAATGGCAATAAGGGACATCTCTCTCCTCTGTTTTCTACAGGAAAGCTCCAGGACTTCAAGAACTTCCTTCTCCAGGACCCAGAGACCATCGCTCGCATCGCCGACCTGCGCCACCGCGTCGAAGCTTTTGCCAGGCCCTTTCCCATGCCAGGCTTCCAGGACCATTAAACCAACTGCTAATAGAGTCTGCGGGGCCTTAACAGCCAGGTGGCAGAAAGCTGGCTGGGCAGACGTGTACAAGGAGAGGGGGAAAAGTGTCACGGTAGTAAATGTGGTGAATCAGGATGACTCTCTTTTTTTCCAATCACATCTGAGAAACCACATTTTTTTTTATACTTCTTTGCAGTAATCCATCAATCCGTTCTTGTAAAAGAAAACACAAAAAAACTTGGCCTCCATGTTGAGGTAAAGAAACCTTTACATTTGACAGATTTTGAAGAGCCGAAGAACCTATTTTCTATTGTATGTGTACAGATCTTTCTCAGTCGCCATTTCTTTCATGGGTGTGTGTGGGAGGAAAAAAATAAGAAACAGCAGCTACAGAGACTTGATTAAAATATAATTACTTATTATAATAAGATACACTCCGAGGTCTTAATCCTGTAAAAGAGTCTTAACTAATGTCACTAATGTATATAATTACATTCACATGGAGGTGTTTGCATGGTAGCTTTCTTTTCTGTTTCTGAAACCAGGTACACACGGAGGTGAAGGGCTGTTCTGCCATACAGTGATGAGAGAGCCTTCACATGTCTGTGGGGAGCATTTTGAAGATCAGAAATTAACTCAAAAATGTTGTCACATTTAATTCATGAAAGTTAGCCCTTTAACTTTATGTTTAACTTTAACGTAGAGATTTGTACAACTCGTCTCCAAAGTCAGATCATACAGGAGGTGGACTGAATAATTCTAACATATTTTAATATACTATAGTCTAAGTAAGCAACACTAAAATAATGTTTACATGGTGAGATAATTTTTTTCAAAACAAATTAAATGTCATAAGCTTAAAAAAGTAGAATTTAATAGGAATTTGTAGTCCACTTCTATCCGAGGATGTTATTTTCTTTGGACGCTATCGTCTTTTTTTTTTTTTTTTCTTCCAACATGTCATTGATGTCAGATTTTAATTGCTATATATTTTGTTATGACAGATAAATAACCAAATAGAATAATAACCTGAAATGTCATCCTCGATTATTTTATACTTTCCGTTAAGTGCGTTTACAAAGAGTGTATACTTTTATATGTATTTAAAAAAGAATTAACCATGTAACAGCCATCGTTATATCTTAAGGTTTCCAATACCAGCTGATTTGTTGTACTTGAAGAACGACTATTTATAGTGCAGCCTGATTTAAGTGTCATTTATTTCACCACGGTGTTCGATGATGGAAAAAAAAAAAACACTTTCAGAGTATTTTGTTGTCTATCTGGCTCACAGATTGGAAGTGTTGTCATTATCACTGCATCAGTGAGGAAACAAGATTTCTGTTTGTGAAATGATCGTACAGCACAATAGAGAAAAGGGTGTTAGAAACGGAGTGAATACTTGTTACTTTGCACAAAACACAGCTTCCAGAGTGAACCAAATCATATGAATTATCCACACGACAAGTCTTTGACAGCCAATAGACTGGAATTTGCCAAAACACACCAATAAGTATTTTAGTACTCTGTTACTCTGTTCATAAATCTGCTGTTTGTCTGTTATCATCTCTGATACGTTGCCAGCCTTTGTACATCAACATGAGTTTGAACTAACTTTCTTTTTCACAACATTTTTATTAAAATTTAATTAACTGGCTTAATTAATTGGCTGAGTCCTAATAAAATCCAATAATGCAAACATATATGGTGTTGTTGTGTTATTTATATTAATAAACATGCCTGCAAACAAACCTGCAATGAGCTTGTCACAACCACACGTTAAAAATAAACATCTATATTGAAGGACGATGTCATTCTGTCAAAATACAATCATGTTTATCTGGACTGCGATGGTGCAGATGTTTGGTGGGCGTGTAGATGTGTTTGTGTCTTAGATGAAATGTGAGTAGAATAACAAATAACTAGCTATTGTATTATACATGGGGAGAATCACTGAATCAGAGGATTAGTGGAGTTTTATGTAGTTTATCTGACGGTTTGGATAAGAATCAGACACTGAAGTAAGACAGAACCATCCTACATTTTATTTTGCCACTTTTTACTGTATACGTTGTCAAATTTAGCTAAGTACTATAATTGAGCTCATTTTTAGGTACTTGTAGATTACTTGAGTATCTCCATTTCATACAACTTTACAGCTTACATCCACTAGTTACTACAAACATGAATATTGTTGCACTTAATGTCAGTGGTAACTTTTGTACTGCTATTGAATGATGATTTGTGAGACCCCATTGCATTGAAATAATGGTATAGTCATAGAAATTAAATTGTATTATATTTCTGTGTGTATAGCCCATCACTCAGAAATGTGGACATTTTGTTTCTGTGTTCATGAAATGAATAGAAGCATTAAGTAAATGCATTTGAATATGAGAAATAGCAATGTTGGTATAATAAACTTTGATTACTGGTATATATTTTGTTATTTCCATTAAATTAGTAGCTATAATTGGCTAATAGAGTGATGGGTTACAGTGCTGGTGGAAGTCTACAGTCACAATCTGGCCCTCTGGTAGTGAGGATACAAGTTGTGTGCATATTGTGTGTGTGTGTGTGTGTATGTATGTATATATATATATATATATATATATATATATATATATATACACAGTCTACTCACACTCTGCACCACTACCTGTCTGTGTACATATGTTGTCCTGTGTATTGTGTATATGTATATAGTGTGTTATCAGATGTTTTTATATTTTATAGATTTTATATTTCAGTAGTAGTAGTAGCATTTTAGTATATTTATAGTGTATTTTGTATATTCTTTATATTTTGAGCTATTTTAAGTTATTTTTTATTTGATCTGTATTTTCGTATTGTCTTATTTGTATTTTTATATTTATATCTTTCTGTTCTTGTGCAATACCTGTGCTGCTGTAACATAATAATTTCCCAATTTGGGATTAATAAAGTACCTCTATCTATCTATTTATCTATTTATCTATCTATCTATCTATCTATCAGCCACTCAAATAGATTTTGTTTTTTGGCCAGTAAGTGAAGAAAATCTACTCGCCACTTGCATATTTTACCAGCCAATGTAAATGGACGATGCATAACAGGTACATTTAAAGCTGCTGAAAATGAAAATGTTTTATGTGAGAAGCATGGGCGGATTATGAAAGTGTTATTACAGAGGCTGTCGAGGACATTAAACAACACCGTCAGTTTAATAGTACTCAAACCCTCAAAACTTATTTTATTTTTACTAACTCTTTAACTTGCACCATTACTTATATATTATGACTTTATATCTTAAAATGCACTGTGTTTCCACTTGTATAACTAAGGGGTCGTGGCTAGGCTAGTTATATTTAAGGGATTGTGCAATATCATGTGTGCAATACTGTGGTTAAACAAGTAACACAGGGACAGTGCAATATTGTGATAATCTGATGCTGTGATTTGTTGATGTCATGTCTATTTTTTTTTATGTATATGTAACGCCATGAAATGAATTCCACTGAAAATGAGTTTCCCCACGGCGACAATAAAGTACCTGCTTACCTACGTCGTCATGGCGACAGCAGGCTAACCTGCGACCGTTAGTGTAGTTCGTTTATAGCAGAAAGTTAGCTTTTTTACTTCTGGCGATTGCATTTACGCTTCTAAAATAAAAAAAAGTGGAGTTCATATGAAGAGATTATCTTGCGAGACAAAACTTTTGACGAGGGAACCACGGCGACGCTAACTTCCTGGTTAGTCATCCGTGAGGCTCCCTATGGCGTCCACTGCCACATAAACGGTTATAAAAAATTTAAAATCACCAATCCACTATTTCATCAAGCCCACTGTCATCTCAGCAATTACTTTGGCAACAGTAGAGACGTTATGGGAATTGTTATGTAACGGAATCCCAAACCACTGAGTCAACACTGATTTCTGAAATTTAAAGGCCCCCCTCGGCTAATCTGATAATCTTGAAGGGTTTTTACCCTCTGCCTGTCAAAGCGATTGGGTGCTTAAACACAGTCTGTGCACTTAACACTGCAGCAAGCATTTCTGTTTTGTGTTAGCTCTTTTTTTTTTCAAAAGTATTGTGGGTTAATTAGTGTATTATCATGAGGAAACGGTCTTGAGCGGTTAGTTTTGTGATGGTGTTTATGTTAGCTTTTTGTTGTATAGGGGAGATAATTCAGTAATTCTTAATACTTGTGTTGTTGTTGTTATCGTCTTTTACAAGTCTGGCAGGCGTTACCAAACACGCTCCAGACAGCAGACAGTTGTGTGCTTTGAATCAATGAATGTGGCAATGTGGGTGTTGGATTAAGGAGTAGATTACATTAGGGAAGTCTGTCACATTAATCCTCTTCGACACTCTTATTCAACTATAAAGAGATTTACTGCATGTCTACAAACGTTCTTCTTCTTTCTCTGACACGACTCTGATCCTGTCCCCTGGATGTGACTTGGCACGGAGTTTACAGACGAGTCTTTAACGGATATTGAGCCCAGAGAGAACAGACACATTTAAACTGAAATTAGAAGGAGTTATTACAGCGGTCTTTTTAGGACACCTGCAAGGGTGCAGTGGAAAATAGGTCATATTATTCTTTTTACAGATTCACTATTTTATGTTCTGAAAAAATAGTGTCTATTCACAATATGATAGTAATTTATATTTTTGAGTATCCTGCCTTTCTTAAAGCTGGGGTAGGTAGTTTTTTGGGGTCATTAGGGGAAAAAATCCATAATAACCTTTCAACATATTGTAATTAAAGTGGTCTGAGAGAAAACTAGACTTCTGCACCTCCTCTTGGCTGTTTTTTAGGCTTTAGAAAATCTAGCCTGCGACAGGAGACTTTTGGCCAATCACAGGTCATTTCAGAGAGAGAGGGGCATTTCTATTGGCTGTTCTACAAATGCAGATGATTCAATGGCAGAAAATCCTGCAGAAAAAGTTGCTATTCCAGCACTGGCAACAACTGTCCACACTGCAAAGCAACGCAAAAAAAGGAAGTCTGACAATAAATGCAAAATAAATGCAACTCTCTGATCTTCCACTGCCATTCTTTTAGAAGTTCCTAAAGTGTCCCACAAGAAATCTGGTGAGGCTGCGTTCTGTTTTTATGGTCCTAAACTGTGGAGCAGCCTCCCATTGGATCTTAGAACTGCAAATCCCCTTGGAATTTTTAAGAATAAATTAAAGATGCATCTTTTTTAAATTTGGCTTTTAATGTAAATTAACCATTGTTAATGTCATGTTGTATTGTGTTCAAATTGTTTATTTTATTTTTTGTTTGTTTTTATCAATTTATTGTTCTTGTTCTGTTTTTAGCAATTTATTTTATTTCTTTTGTTTTGTTTGTTTGCTCTCTTAAGCACTCTGGGCTGCATATTGCATGAAAATGTGCTACACAAATAAAGTTATTATTATTATTAGTGTTTCAGAGATGGAGATAAAAATGTTGCTAATAGTTAGCCTTCTGCTAACTGTAGCCACAGGCTCACAGCTAATTCAAGTTTCAAGCTGGGATAACTGAAATGAATGAGTAGTGCTCGTGCAGGTTACTGTGTGAAGAGCGTGCGTATGCCTGTGCTCGTCTGGTGGGAGGGGCTTAGGACAGAGAGGAGCGCTGCAGGAGGAGGGCTGTATTTTCAAATTCTGGTGTGTTTTTTTTTTTTTTACCTTTTCCAGAAAACTGCCTACCCCAGCTTGAAGTAACCTTTGAATCTAATAAATGTGGACCAAGCTCCTGTATCACACTGCAATTCACAATGCTTGTGTTGAAACATGTTTTAAAAGTGGCAGACAGACGTCCTGACAGCTACCACCGCTGCAGCATTCTTTCTGCTGAGGTTTCAGCTAATTGGCCAGAAAGATATTGCCAACATGTCAGATGCAATCTTGTTCAGATTTCTTAACGGCAGCGATCCCTCGCAGCTTTTATTACTGTAAACAGGAAACTACATTCAGCAAGTGGAAACTTTATCATCTCTGTCCAGATGAGCTCATTTATTTACTATCACCTGTCCACTTTATGATTTTTTCAGCTGTCCATGTGTCATTTTTTTGTTGTGTCTTTACTTTCTGTTGTGTATTTGTTGTCTAAATATTGAATAGTAATTTTTATGTGTCAAAGTGTCACGTTTCATCACCATCACTGCAAAACAATCTCAAATACAAAGCAGCTAATCCGACCGACTGCACAGGAGACACACACTTATCAGCTGTAGTACACTCTTCGTCACATGCAACTTTGACTTTGAGTTCCATGAAGCAAAACATTCCCCAGTTTAATCCAAATAACGTCACAGCCACGGGCTTGAGATTAGCACCCAACCGAGTGACTGAGATACACACCCACAGACACACACACACACACACTTAAGTCTGTGTGTGTGAATGATCATACTTTACAAGTAAATCCCAGCGTTTTCCACGTATGTTCATACATCCCCTGGAAAATGTAACCCACAGGGCACGTGTAATGTGCTTCTGCACGTGTGGTTCAGATTGTTATGTCTTTGCTCCAGAAAGTCCAGTGAGGAGACACAATGAGTGCTAATCTCTTTCTAAACTGGAATTTATAGTAGCTACTTAGCATTTATTTGGAGTCCTCATGAATTTAAGCCCAATCAGTCTCATTTTACCTCAGTTTTGGTCTCCACCAACCCCTGAGAGAAATATCTGGCTCTTTAGCTGCTAAATGCTCCACAATGTTCACCAGCTAACTTTAGTCTGTCTGCTGTTTGAGTCGCCAACTAAAACAACTTTTACTACAAACTACAGTGCCCAGCTGTTTTAGGGAATTATTTAGCCTTATTTTTTTTTATAAAATGAGACTGTCCTCCCCTGAAAAAAAACCCCATAGCAGTTACAGTAGCAGATGTTAGGCGGCGACCTCTAGTGGCCGTAGTAATTATGAACATTTAACGTAATATTAAGGTAGAGAAAGTCAGTTTAGGGTGGGAGGGGTATTAGATGAGTCAAACAAACAGGACTTTGACGCAGAAGACCGGTGTTCTTGTCCTGTTTGAAACCAAAAGTAAACCTAGAATTATTTTAACTTTACAGAACTTAACGGAACTACATCACATGTGTAATTACATCATGTATGTTTTAGAGGGTAGGAACAATGTCTGGGTTGGAGGACATGTTGAACAAAAGTTGCACATTTGTGACCCGTTATTCACATTATCAGCAGGAATGAATGGGCTCAGGGCTGACGGGGAATTTGAAAAGTATTTAGAGATGGGCTAGTTCATTACTGGTTTTGGTCTTTTCATGGGAATTTCTTGACAAAAGCAAAAATACCAAACAATTATCGCCGGCCTTTTCCTCAAAGTCCCTCTGAGGTGCCCTTGCGTAACTTTAAAACATTCGTTTTTCTTTGGCTTTCAAGGTCTTGTGACTCAGCCCGCTGACATTGAGCTCAATCAGTTAGAACCTCCAGAGCAGCTTTCCCTCCAATAATGTTTGTGAATAATCAATAAAACTCCAATTAAAGAGATATCAAGCAGAAACACTTTCAGTAGTTACCCGTCCTCTTGTCGAACAGGGACAAAGCCCTCCGAGTGGATGACGCACTGTCCCGAGGGCAGAACTGCAGACTGCTGAAGCTTCTGGGTGTCCCTCCTCTCCGAGATGCCCTGCAGGAGACGCAGCTCCCCAAAGTTCCCTGCGACGGCCTCTGGTGACCTCAGGCTGCTCCTGCCCTGATGGCCTTGTGCTGACGCCTGGGACATCTCCATCTCCATGTTGTTTTTATTCTCCAAATACATGGTGAGACTGCTGGAGGTAGGAAGTTTTTCAGTATCTCAAAATAGGTTAAATTCAACATTTAAATCTCTTTTAGCTCTGTTTTTGGTCTCCACCAACTCCTGAGGGAAATATCTGACTCTTTAGCTCCTTAACACTACTATGTCCATTAGCTAGTTGCTAACTTTGTCTATCTGCCATTTGGTGCTGGGTAAGTAGCGTACAGTGTTTTTTGGAGCTTTTTCACTGAAAATAGCTCCCTGCTGCCGCTGACGCTATGAGAGCTGTGAGAGTAAAACAAACAACATCTGGGAGATGTTATAATACAGATTCTGTAAATCCTATATGTTTCCAGGAGTTTCTTGATATAGTGGAGCCCCAGTGTTTCCCATTTATTATTATTTAGGTTTAAATTGCCAATATCAACTTGAGATGTTTGATTTGAATTTGAGTTCCTCACTAGCCTATTTTCCTCTTAAATCGCACAAGATTGGTGTATTTAAATGTTAAATGCATGGCCCCGAACCACCTTAGAGGATATGGTTTCCCCCCACCATAGTTGCACAAAATAGCGGCCCCCAAACAACATTTTGCATAGGGCCCCCAAAAAGCTAGAACCGGCCCTGGAGAGATGCTACAAATGCTCCATAGAGCTAAGAACGTTATTTTTTTTTCCCACCTGTGTTTCGCCTACTGTGCTGTGATTGGCTAGTACTAACCTTAACCTCGTCCCATACCGTCCGACCTTGATGCGTCAACGTGACGAATACTAGCCAATCACAGGCCAGTAGGACGGTACTTTAGTGGGTGGGGGAAAATTGTTGTTGGGTTGGGTGATTCATTTCTGTGGGTGTGTCACTATGAGCGACCCCGTTCACGTACAAGGAGTCATGTGACCCATTGTTAATGTGAAAATATTGATTATAGCAGCATTTAAGTCACAAGAGTGACTTTTTAGTTCACTAGAATGTTATCAAACTTTCTTTTCTTCATTACTATTACTAAAAAAATTTGTTTAATTTGTTGACTTTTAAAACTACTAATACTTTGTAATGTAATTCAGCCCTTGTCATGCTACAAGAGACAAGCCAACGTGCATTACATAGTAGTCTCGCAAAGGGACTTTGAGAACGGGAACAGGAAGGGGAGGGATTTTCCTGTCTGCACAGGAAGTAAGGATTTATCCAGGCTCCGATCATCCGTTAAGCCAGACTAACAGCCGGGTGACGCCCCATAATGCACAGCGTGAGGTCAGTGGATGAGGTCAGCTACAGCAGACGTGTGGTCCTCGCCAACACAAAGGCTGCATGAATTTGATGGGATTATTGCTCACATGAAAGGCAACAGGAACTCACGCGTGACATTTGAGCCCTCTGCGATCAGACCTCTTTGAGGATTAAGAAGAGTACAGTCCTGTAAGGAGGCGGTACAGGGTCGAAGAACTGATCCTTCCAACAATTTGCAGAAATATTTCCGGGGGGGGGCATCACTATGAGCAACCCCTTTCACATACTGTATATAAAAATATTCATTAGCAGCTTTAAAGTTGCACCATGGATTATACATTATAATCCATTTACGCCTATTTCTTATTTATGGACACAAAACACAACTTATTCAATGATGCATAATTCATTCTCAAATTTTTTTTGCATTCAGAATAACGTCTGGCTGGTGTTTTATCACGTCTCACATAATATCCTTATCCAATGCTTGCGATGTGCCTCGTCAGAGAGAAGAATGGTCCTTTTTATACGATATCCTGCCTGCGGGCGGTTTGTGACGACAAAGACAAACTGCTTTCTTTAATTTTTCCACCCTCGTTCACAGCAATTAATGATTCAAGATGAATATCTTTCAACAAGAGTGTCAAGAATTAAGACAAAAGCGCACTTAGAGGCGGTAATGACTGTAACTGAAGGATTATATGTGATTACAGGTGTTTGCACTTTGCTGACTTTTTATTTTTTCAGTATCAGGAAATGTTTGACAATATATAACATAATATAAAATATTGCATTCCATCCATGCACTACACATTAGTTTACATATTAGTGGAATGAACGGAATTTTTGTAAAGCTGTCTTGGTACTGTGCTGTGCAGCAGTACCGCTTAAACCTTCTTAAACAAAGCACATTTGCAGAATCCGGTGGTGTAAATCCATAAAACAACCACATACAGAATGCAACACAGAATGAAACAAATGTCATCTACTAACTTCAAATTAAATCCAAACTTTTATTTTGGCAACTGAAAGAGAGAGAGAGAGAAATTAAAGTTATCAGACTTACCTTTAAAGATGTTTCAGATGATGATGAAGACAAGGACAATGATGATGATGATGATGATGATGATGATGATGGCAGTAGTGATGATGATGATAAAGTTTGTGATGTTAAACGATTAACATCCAACGGCAAAAATGACAAATAATTCACGCCGACAATCCTGTAAAAAATTTAAAAAATAAAAAAAAAGTGTTACTGATGCTGGGACTGTTTCTGTGTTTTTGCTGTTATATATATTTAATTTTTTTTAAGAACAGTGGCTGATGACGAGAGAGGCTGAGGTGTTTCTTCTCCTCTCCTGTGCGCCCCAGAAAAGGAGGGAGACGCTGCTGAGCAGTGTGTGTGTGGAGGAGCTGAGGAGCTGAGGAGAGGAGAGAGGAGGAGTGGCACCATTTGCTCCAGCAGAGAAACAGCACAGAAAACTTTCCCATTCAATTACTCTCTCCCCTTTTTACAACCAAACTCCTCACGTTGCTCAGCCACCCCCCCCCCCCCCCCCCCCCCCCCCCCCCCC
>JAOVVB010118186.1:0-12583 GCA_028570985.1 Heterobranchus longifilis
ACACACACACACTGAAAAAGGAGTCCCTCTCAGCCGTAGAGTTAGTGTGTTATCAACACCGGCACGAAGGTCAGCTGGCTCGCTGTGACCAGGCTGGCTGGTTGTTGTAGAACGAGCTCTGTTTCCATGAGTCAGATGGCCGGGACAGATTTAACGGCACCAATCTGTTAATCCTCCAGTGAACAGAATACAACCGTTTCTGTAGATCTAGTTTAGATTACTTAGACCCTGTCTACATCTATATGGATATTCTTGTAAACTGATATTTTCCTCGTTTTGGCCTCTAGTCTGCATGTAAACGTCAGTAAAATGCCTTCTAAGGTGAAGATTTTTTCAAAACTCTGGTTACTGTTACCGGTGTTACAGTGTTGGGGCATACAGCGATTACCTTACTTACCCACTGCCCCACAACACTTACTTTTTTAATAGAGATAAAACTCATTTAGTTTATTTTTGCGTATCAGCGCCCACCTTGTGTCTGCTCTGTACCGCAGCAGCACAGAGGAGTCAAATTTAACTTTCACAACAAGACGATGGCGGAGGAGTTGGTGTCAAAGTGAAAAGCAAAAGTGAAGAAGCCGATCATTTATATCATATATCGTTTATAATAGATCATCAGTGTGTTTTCTTGCAAGATTCACTCGCTGATCACAGAGGAAATAGACCAGAAACTAGACTGTGAATCAACCGTGGAGCTCTGCGCCGCTCTGCACAGACCAACTGTAGTCCGCTGACTTCTTAACATATTTATATAGTCTAACTCCGAGGGGCACTTCTGCCTCTCGTATGAACCCAGCAGCTGCCGAAATGTGCCATGCAGCAAAAGCTCGACTGGAGAGGCACGCCCATCCGTGGTGGGTTTACGGTGTATCCGGTAACACCGGTGTCGTCACACGTTTGGCATCCCTAGTTACGGTGTAGATGCGTAAAACGGAGCGTTTGGGAAACACTGACATCATCTCCTCAATTCGCGCTACATGCTACATGCTACATGCTACATGCTACATGCTACATGCTAACGACTACCAGTAAGCGGAACACTAAGCAGCAACTTCACTTTATCGTCCGTCCACATGAGTAACATTTCAGTTTTCCACTTGGACCGTGTACCAGAAAGATAAAGAAATAATCCGTTTGATTTGTTACTACCACCAAAGCTAAATAAGCTCAAAATTCTCTGGTATTTGACGTGTCGACGCAGCCTTGATCGCCATCATCTACTACCCAAACATTTCGTCGTTTTTGTGTTCTGGTGTGGACAGATTTCTATTAAAACGGAGGTCGTGTGGACAGAATCTTTTTTTTTTTTTTAAACGGAGGAGAAAAATATCAGTTTTTAAAAGTAGACATATACATGCAGACAGAGCCCTATTTTAATTTCCGCTCCTTACTGATGTTATGTAGAAGTCCTGTGTTGTGTAACACAGTGTGGCATACATTGCTTTTGTTCTGTTTCCATGGTAACTGGTGCAGCTGCCGCTATGAAGAGACAAACTAAAGTGCAATTTATGTAACTAAAGTGTAATTTATGTCATGGACAGCCTTGGTAAAGCACACACTTGGCTGTTGGGTAAAAGAGGCGGGGGGGGGTCAACTGCACGGAAATGGCGAGCTAATGGCGCTCGCAATAACATACAAAGTCAGGGCAATGACGTGAAATTTAAACATTCACCTGAGTTTACATTTTTCAACAGCAAGAAATTTGTGTGATGCTGCGCCGCGAAAGCGTTGAGATTCTCCTGCATAGCCCTGAACTCCATTCAGAAAACAAACATTTTAAGACTTGTTTGCTGGTCGTCTCGCGGACAGACCGGACAAAGCATGAATTCAGACTTTTTACAAATCTGCATCATGATGATGTTATTTCGGCATGCTTTTGATCCGTTTATTGCAATTAAGTCACAGAAAAATCTGTTTATTTTGGATTTTGGAAAACGTTTTTTTTCTCTGTAATTTCACTTCATTTTGTACTAAAGTTAAATGAGAAAATACTCGTATTTTGTTACATTTTTAATTCACACAGAAGTAGACAAAAATAGGCTTTTCCATGTGGTTATTTCATATAGAACATTTTATTGAATTACCATTTATAAAAAAAAAATGCTATATCGTGATGGTTATCGAGATATGAAATTACCGATATCGGGATAGAAGATTTTGGCCATATCGCCCAGCTCTAGTATCTACACCGGCACGTCTCGCACGAGTAACGCAAATAAACACAAACCTGCATGTGTCCAAATGATCCTGCAGTCAAATTCGTTTCACGTTTGGTGTGAAAACGGCATACGTGTCCCGTTTTCACCTTATCAATTAAGCTAGTGTGATGGGGCTGATCTGGGCTTTATTTTAAAGCACTCGCAGGCTTATGGAATATGGCGGGAGCTTTAGACATTTTGTTTCCCGGCGTGTGCCAGAGCGCATTGGCAAAACGGTTAGCTGCGACTTGGAATGTCCTGTCCTATCCCATCACCCCTCAGCCCATTTTATTATCTCAAGCTTTTATTCTGATAGCCATTAATGCCAAATATCTGGATTGGAACCTTAATATCTAACAATTCAATAATTGTTTAAACTAGGGATGTCCTGGTGTCGGACCTCCCGAGTTTAAACATAATTCAGTACCGTGTGCAGAAAGGTTGTCAATTAATGGTTGTCAGTAAATTTAAAGCTTTTTATACACCCATGTCTCCATTTCTTAGTTGTCATTTTGGTTGATTTTCTTTTACTTCATGATCTTGCAATTACTGGCCCTTTTTTAGTACGACAGTTTTAATTTCCTGCTCCCATCTTTTAGTGACAAAAATCCATCCATACCCTTGTCCCCAGTTATCAATGATTTATATATATTTTCTCTCCTTTCGTGCTCTTTATCCTGCTCTCCTCCTCCCTTTTTGTCTCGTCCTCTTTGTTTCCGGCTACCTAGGCAAAGACTCGTTGACTCTGGTGTTTGTGGAAACCAAGAAAGGAGCAGACGCTCTGGAGGACTTCCTGTACCACGAGGGTTACGCCTGCACCAGCATCCACGGAGACAGATCCCAGAGGGACAGAGAGGAGGCGCTGCACCAGTTCCGCTCTGGACGCTGCCCCATCTTGGTGGCTACAGCTGTAAGTAAAACCTTAATGCTGTTTTAAATCCCATTTTTCAACAGTGAATGTTAGATTTGGTTATTTTAATAAAACCAGTCCTCATGATCAGGGTTGGGTACCGTTCACATTTGAACCGATACCGAAAAAAAGGTACCACGGTACTTTATTTTCTCCGTAATAACAAACATTTAATTTCAATCCAAATTTCTCAATTTCAACATTATTTATTTAGAACATTTTACACACCACACAAAATAAAACCTCTCCCCTCATGGATGTATTATAAAAACCTGGATACCGGATCCCAAAATGGCACCTATTGAGCTCAATGAGAGTTGCTCACCTGGCACATATGCCGAAAAAGTTTCCAGGCTTCCGGGTTTACTTCCTCGTTGTGCGGCCCACGGATTATACACACACTTTACTTTGGGATGACGTCACAGATTTTTAAATCGCTTTTATACAAAAAATATAAAAAGTTCATGGATTAAAAATTCAGAATAGAAAGAGTCATAATGGAGCTTGTTTGCAGTCGGAGGCATCCTGTGAACAGTTTTACAGACGTCTCTTTTACAATGGAGGTCTATGGAGAAAATACTTTCTGGGCAGCAGGGGGATTTTTCGTTGCAGTACCGCGAGTGGCCACTGGAAAAAAAATGAGCTGCAAGTCTGAGTGGTGGCGCCGTGTCCAGGTTTCATAATACATCCATGTCCAGTCCTTACAACCTGCCGCCTGTCAGTCCTTCATGAGGGCATAGAAAACACCTTGTGTTTGTCTCGGAGGAAATTGAAAGCGACATTTAACACGCTTTGCAAAGCACCTTTAAGCAAGCTGCATCACTCATCGGGGGATGACAGAAGCTCGTGCTCTCAGGTACCGAAATTTGGCACCGTTTGATTTAATGTGGGTTGGTACTCGGCAGTACTGACGTAATTCTGTACCCAACTCTACTCAAGACTTTAACCCTCTGAACCCCAGGGGTTCTTTTTTTCTCCTCACATTTTCTTCTGTGTCCTCGTTTTTCACTGCAATATAAAGTCCTGCACCTCTAAACGGCACAATCATGGGTAGAAGTATGTAGAACTCAAAAATGTGTTTTGTGCAGTATAACACAGATATGCCATAAACCATAAAAAAAAAACATTTTGAATTTCTTATTTGATTTTACAAAAATTGTAATAAAATGGAATCTATATACACAACATTTTTCCAAGTGCCCACAAGTGCTATACATATTGAGTTATTTACATGTTTCCAGCCTCTCTTGTGGTCTCCTCTCTGCTCTGTGTAAACAGCTGCACTTCAGTCAAAGTTTCAAACTATTTATTTTTGGTGAAATTTTAAATGAGAGATGTAGAGTGATTTTGATGAGATATCACTATTTTAAATTTAGATTTGGTTATTTTTCCTGACTGAAGCACTTCTGTTTTTAAAGTTTGTGGCTAAGATAAATGGTGTAATTTGGGGAAGGAAACATGCCTTTTCAAATCCACCGGTAGGCTGTGGGGTTGCCATTAAATGAACCAGGTCCATGTTTGATCCAGGTTGACAAATTACATTAATTAAAGCTCAAAGGGTCACAGATCTCTTACATCATCTTGTTTTGCCCCTTTTAAATGTGTATACAAAATGTGGACATTTCAAGCTTTTTATTTTAGCATTTGATTTACATTTGAGGGGGAACCCCTGGAGGAAACTGTGGCTTCATTTGTACTGATGAACACTGTTGGCAGATTTTATCAGCTGTTGCTGATTAACTCAAGTTCCATAATTAATTTGACCAACGGTCAAAATAAAACTCTTGACTGCACGTTGTGTTTTTGTGGTCTCACCATCATGATATTCAAAGTATTTTTCTACTTTTCCAGGTGGCTGCCAGAGGTCTGGACATCAGCAATGTGAAGCACGTCATTAACTTTGATTTGCCCAGCGACATCGAGGAATACGTTCACCGTATTGGCCGTACGGGACGTGTGGGCAACCTTGGTATGATCTCTTTTTTTTTTTCCCCTTTTTTTTTTTGGATGCATGTTCTGTACATTCATATTCTAATGACTCTGTATGATCTTGCTGTGTTTTGTGCAGGTCTGGCCACGTCGTTCTTTAACGACAAAAACAGCAACATAACCAAAGATTTGCTGGACATTTTGGTGGAGGCCAAGCAGGAGGTTCCCTCCTGGCTTGAGAGCCTGGCCTACGAGCACCAGCACAAGAGCACCACCCGCGGACGCTCTAAGAGGTAACGGATGTTGCATGGTATACTGTGATACCCTGCTGTTAAAAAATGTACAATACCACATTTTATAAGTACTGGTACTTAAAGAACAAAATGGTTTTAATAAGAGCCGCCCGTCTGTGCGTGCTGCAGCGTGAGCCTCATCTCTCTGCATCAATATGTCTGACGTTACTGATGACAACAGCGTGTCATCTTCAGAAATAAAACCTCTGCACCCTGAACTGATTAACAAAACAGGCTGCCCAAGTATCTACAAAGACTAATGTTGCAAAACATCACAGGTTAGCCTAACCGACTGTTAGCATGCTAATGAGATGCTAGGAGAGAAACGAGAGATCAGTAACGTAACCCATCAATGTCTCTGCATCATAAATAGCTGTGATACAAAACGACACGTGCATTAAGCTACAGTTATTCTGGGGTCTCATTTCGGTGCTTTTTAAAACGGTAAATGGCTAAATAGCATTTGGCTACAAGCTAGCAGCTAAACGACTGCATGTCACTTGTAAAACTACGGTGGCTCTACAGGCTCAGACAGAACAGCGAGTAAAAAAGGCAAACATAATATGGGCCATAGTAACAACATAATGCTCCTTACTTGTGGTGTAAAACATTAAACTTGTTTTGCTGCTGTGCGTTTGTTTTCCTCTGAACGACGAAGCTTCAACCACTTCTGATCTTTAACTTGTTGTGCCTTCAGGAAATCTGTACCGTAACGTCTAACAAACGTCTGTTGTTGTCTAGGTTCTCTGGTGGTTTCGGAGCGAGAGACTACCGTCAATCATCTGGTCCTGGAAGCTTCGGTGGCAACCGTGGTGGACGAAACACTGGAGGCCACGGAGGAAACCGTGGCTTTGGTGGAGGTAAGGAAATAATATTTCCCCGGCCTTTTATCTTCACATTGTCATTAAAACCACTGGAACTTTGGCTAGAAATTGTAAATACGCATATATAATATTAAAGTGTCTCATTAAGCAGCCACAGAAATCAGAGTGAAAATATACTTTCATAACTATTAGAAAACTGTAGTTAAAAAAAACAGTTCATTTCTTAAACCATTTCTCAGGATTGACGGCTCCCTTTCAGCTCATTTTATTTTACTTTGAATTACTAAAACATTTGTTTATATAAGAGAAAGTTATATAAGAAAGAAACGAGCCATGTTGGTCTGGTTTGAAGTCCGGGAGTGAAAGCGTTCGTCCAATCAGGTGCAGCCTGGTGTTTACGTGGGTGTAGGAGGCGGAGCCTGTTTGTTTTCTTTGTTGGTCAGTAGTCATGGAAGATAAATCGACAGCTGCTGCGTCAGGATACAGACACGCCGTCCAGCGTCCAACGCTCCCTCTAAAACTGCCCCTGTGGACACGTAACATGAGAGAGCAGGGCCGGATCATAAACGCAGATATTTGTACTCTGTAGGGCTGGGTATCGATTCAGATTTTCCAAATCGATTCACATGGTCCCGATTCGATATCGATTCAGTCAGGGATATTTCATTTAAAATACAAATTTTTCTTGGATATAAAAGAAATTCTCTGAGAAGTAATGCTGTAAATTTAACAGGGAACCCCCTGACCTGGTGCATTATTATTCAAAATAATATTGTTTACATTAGTGAGCAGTAATTGTCAGGTACAAATCCGTTGCTCTTGATGTCCAACTGTCACAAGACAGGGTGACTCTCTGCTGACTGAAGTGAAGTTGCGATGCTCTGTTTAATACCTGCATACATGTTTGGGATTGTCACTTCACTCAGCTGTTTGCGTGTCGGTAAAACGTAGCGTGGCTCCAGAGTCTTAATGAGGCTTCAGAAACCATCATTTTCAACAACGCTGTACGGTCGTATATCCTCGCATATGAACGTTGCGACAGCCTCGGTTATTTTCTGAGCACGTGGAGAGTTTGCTGGTAACTTACACGCAAATGCCTTCTCCAGGTGGGTTTATTTCAGATACCACGTCTTTGCAGACTGCGTTTCTGGTTGATGTCTCATTAAATGGTATTTCCATAGTATTTCACCTCCAAGTTGCATATTTTGCATATGGCTTCTGCTTTTGCGGTGCCTTCAGTGGACCTGCTCCCGCCATGTTGTTCAACAACACTCACGTCATCTAGCAACGACATCTCGCGAGATCTCGTGCCATGAAATGTCACGCCAAATGCTGATCACGCGAGACTAACTGGGTTGAGACTGCAGGCTGCTACCAGATGTACCATACATCCACAGAAGAAAAGATACATTAAAAACATTAAAAGATACATTTTTGGATTTTATTAATCGATATCGGACCATTTAAAGGAAAATCAATTCAAATCGATTAAATCAATTTTTTTAACCCAGCCCTAATATAGCACATATGTAGGGAAAGAAGGCAAAACATGCAACCCGTCAATTAAATGTAACTGACATGTTTTCCACTGACTTTCCTATGCACAGTCTACCCCCCCCACCACCCACACGTCCATCTCCGCTTATCTCAGGGGATCATGAGCACACCAGCTTCCAATCTACAAATAAGCCTGCTTAATTATAGCTAACTGTTGGCTGCGCTCAAAGCCATGAATTATATTCCATAATGCTGTCCACAATCGATTTGTTACATTTCATGTGATAGCTATCAAGTGCTTAAATACAAGCAGCAAGCTCAGAAGCCGAGCCCATTGGTGGAAGATGGATGGCTTCACAAGGCCTGAATCAATATGTATCCCACACATGCTGAGAATAAAGCTAAAGACTAGCTGCTCTCACTTCAAAATGAAGAAAAAGATCCTGATTGGTCAGGTTGTTTGAGGCAGCCCACCGCTTTGCCCTACATGTAGATTATCACACATGTACATACAAACATACATTTCTGTCTCTGACATATAAAAGACTCAGTCAGTGCCTTGCCCAAGGGAACTATGAATGGTGCATGAAAGATTGTATATGCATGTTCTCTGCATTAAAGCGAGAAATGTGACTTATGAAAGCTTTACATGGGAGATGTGACTAGAAAAAAGAAGCTGTCCGTGAAATGGCATGGTAAACTATAATGGTGTTAAAGGGGAACTTCGATATTTTTCAACCTGGCTGCAGCCGACAACTGTGAACCAGGATGCAATGTAATTGAATGGGGCAACTGACCCTTCGCTAAACCACGCCCTCGAACGCAGACTGGCCAATTACAGCGCAGAATTTCACAGCTCTGACTGGGAGTCTGACAACTTCACAGCTCAGCATCTTCATTTTCAGGCTGGTTTTGTGGATTTGGAGCTAGTCATGGTTAAAACATTGTGCCTGGGGCACGCGTAATAGTGACACTCGTTACCTGGAGAGGTTCTGATCAGATTTGCCCCAAAAAACGGTGGTAGAATAGGTGGTAGTGTACTCCTATTTTGAAATACACTTGAGTTATTAACAGGAAGTATGTTATGCTAGCTACTGAAGGTTACAAAGTTACTGAATATACACATGCTGCCTTTGTTTTTCAATGATTGTGACAGTGAATAAAATAAATGATAACCACAGAGATATACCTTCTTTTTAAAATGAGTAAAATCCGTTTTGTTAAACTAGAAAAAGCCGCTCTCGCCAAATGCACAAAACCCCATTTGAAAATATGGCAATTTTACCGTGACGCAAAACATTTAATTCAAAGTCAACAGAAACAACATAAAAGTCACCAAACTCAGTTAATATTTCCACTGTTTCAACATTCACCACCTCTGGTGTCTAAGTGCCCGAAACAAAAAATTAATTAGTGCAGCTTTAATACTCACATGCTATTTGTAGAGTATAATCTAGTCCTCATTGTGTGAGGTAGACTTGAAAAATCCAAAACTTCAAATATAATTTAATCCTGATTCCTGTCCAGTTCTTACTTTCTTGTCCTGATCCAGATGCATCCTCCCAACCAGCAGGAATATGATGTTATTCCTTGATGGACGCCACTACTAAATTACAAGCCGCTGCTGAGTTTCTGAATCAATTTCTGTCTGACTGGGGCTGAATGAAAAGCAGCTTAATGCAGATTGAAAACAGAGACCAGCTTAACAACAGCACCACAGCTTGTGTTTTCAGATTTACCTGCAAAATGTTGTGGCAGAGAAGCATCACCATATGGGAACAGCCCACAGGTAGACAACACTGAACAGAGGTTGAGATAAGGTAATGTGCTCCTAGCGTCTCTATCTCAGCTCTGCCCTCTAGTCCAAAAGCAGTCTTGCAGTCTTTCTGATCTGATTGCGTATGCATATCAGTGTCACAGACAAACACTGGCGTTGCCTACAGAGCTGACTGTGTGTTTGGGTTGTCTCTTCCATGAGATTGTAGCTGCATTCGCTTCCAGCCCTCCAATACAAAACTCCCTCAGTAGGAATAATTTAATTTGTTGCGATTTTCCACACACAACATTATCTATGTGAACAACACTTGAGCAATCACTCAGTAATTTTGTTCAGGCTATCCAAAGAGATTAAGGAAATCACATCTTGGAAGAAACACAAAGAGTGCAGGCTCCACATACTGTACTGTTGCAGTTTGTGACTTCTCCGAACGCTTAATTTGCGTCACTCCCAAAACTTGGTGCCGATTTCTGCTCCTCCGCCCATTCACAACGCCTCAAGAGGAGGATGGTAATCACTGCAATTAACGTTCTCCTAATTAAGGCTTTGCTTGGTAGTGCTTTAATGGACCGCACAATACTGACAAATTAATCCATGCTCAGATAATAAATCTGATTTGACAAAGCACAAAATCATTAACCTCATGACCCAATGACAGTATCCAACAGAGTGTGTGAGATGCTGTGATTGCAGCTGGGTACAGGGCTGGCATCCATTTTTCAAACAATTATTTTCCTATCCAAATTTTGTTGCTGTGATTTTTACATTCATTCAGGGACTGTCAGAGAAGCTTTTATAGTGCTTAACTATATAGGTCCAGGTTTTGACATCAACCATGGCCCGATGACCCGAGGCCACAAAAGGATAGTATGTGGCCACCAATTATCACCAGTAGATGCCCCCTGTGGCCACAAAGTTTGAGCATCCCGTTAGCTCAATGGTGCTATCGGGATAGCTGTTGCTACCATGTGTCCATGAAAATCATTATGTCGCAGTCCATAATCCATTCATGAGTGGTGATCTGCACTGGAATTCATCCCTTTTGTTCACCAGATACCATACATTGGCGAGGAAATGCTGGGTAGTGATGGACGATAAGGAGTTCACTTTGGCCTAGCCCTAAGCCCTCCTCTCTTACCCGTCTTTGTTTACAATTCTGATGCCACCTGAGAGCACGAAGCTGTGTCGGTAGCTCCCATCAATGTTGCACTATAGTGCACTACTCGGTCTATATTAACTTGAGTTTTCAATTTAAATAAATAATTATATATTACAGGAAAGCTGTGTTAAGTTCTGTTAAATTTCCTTTTCTGTATTGTTTTTACCCAGGTTTATATTTGGGCCACCAAAAAGGTACTTTGGCCACCAAATTTAGGGGCTTGGTGGCCTGTGGGGCCAGTGCTTGAAAATATTAGCATCTATCCCAGAGGTCAATGCATTTTTGCATTTAATTGAAGATGTAGAACAGGGTATGCAGGTGGTATGTCGTCATGTAAGGATACGCTTGTTATGGTTTGGCCAAGGCCCCTTAGTTCTAATTAGGGGAAATCTTGATGCTACAACATACACAATGTGATCTCATGGGATCCCTACCACCCTAAATTGACTTTATCGATATGTCACCTCACTTCCAGAGCAGTTGCTCCGAGCGTTTATTATTGACACGGATGGGTTTACAGTTGAAAGCCCGGTGTGACTACATGGTGTGAAATGACACACGAAAAGCAGAAATTGCATTTTGACAACATGGAAAATGACTTAAATTGGTGTTATTCATATGGCATTTAGTGAGATCAGGCATACAATGATATTTTAGACAACAGTGTGCTTCAAACATTGTAGCAACAGTTTGAGGAAGGCCCTTTCCTGTTTGACAATGTGTGCATGGCAATACCCTCATGCATAAAGCAAGGTTGCCAACTTTGGATTTTACTAAAATGCTGACTGCAAGCCAGGCCTTCTCAACCACCATCAGTGGCCGACCACACTTAAGCTCTTGTCTTGGCTGAATGGGAGCAAATCCCAGCATATTAATGCCCATGGTTTCGTAATGACATGTTCAACAATCACATATGAATGTGATGTTTAGGTGTCCATATAATTTTGGCCAAGTATTGTGTTCGATAGATTTTTTTTAAAGCTATCAAAGACAGATGACATCAGGTTTTGGTGTCAGCCCCGTGAATAAAAACAGGCAGAGCTTCTTTCGAGACTCACCATTTTGTGTCAGTGTTGAATAGTCATACAGCTCCACGGTATTGTTCTCTCTCCGTCTCTCTCTCTCTTTCTGTTTTTCTCTCCACCTACGTGTTTACAGTGCAGAGAAGCCTTTTTGTTGGAGGCTGTTAAAAGCCATTCTGGGAAATACAGGAAATTGCTAACTGAGGCAAAAGTTGACAATGGAGGTTGAGAGCAAATGGGTCCACAGAATATGTAAATTACAACACTTCAGCTACTGGAACATAAGTTGGAAATCAGAGAATTTTGATGCAGAACAATGTCAGAGCATATGAGGGTGGATTTGTGTCACTCGAGGATGGATCACCAAACAAGGACAGAGGGCTCCTGACCCACAGGGGGCCCTAAGGGTGTTCTTATATTTTGATTGATTGGTACCGTGCCCGAGTACAATCCCGCCCCTCCCCTCTCCACTCGTCAGCTGCTCAGATTTCACATTAGTAATGTTGTTCTGTACACCTGCGTCATCATCTATGAGACATTTGTTTATATTGTCGCCACAGTGAAGAAAAGACTGCAAGTCGAAGCCAGGTTTTTGTCTGTCTGCGGCGGGCTGCGCTGCCGTCTGATACAGAGGCATCATTATTAAATTGAGACTGTTTCACAACTTTGGGGTCAAGCGTACTCATATCTGGGCCCGGATCCCTGACTTTCAATACATGTCAATGGGTCCTGGTAATTTGATACATTTCAGATGTGTTTGAAACACAATATGACCTAATGTCCTGCATTATTACAAAGTCTGGAGGCCCTGTGCTGTGGAGGAGCACTGTGTAAAAACAGAAAACTTGTTGGTTATATTCATTCATTATGTTGTGTAATGAAGCTGCAAAGTATAGTCTTCTGTTTGCATTGTAGTTATGAGAGTTTAGAGGCAACAGGCACACTGCACAGACAGCTGTAAGGTGTGTGTGTGT